>VYZQ01055067.1:5594-41480 GCA_013400655.1 Mystacornis crossleyi
GGGGGGGGGTTCGAATGTTTTTTGAGTTGAAAAGACTACATTAAAAGCAAACAAACATTCCGTGAAATAATTCCGCTGTGGGGCCGGGTGCAGTGAGCGGCCGCCCCCGGCAGGGGCCCCCCGCGGCCCGCGCAGCCCGCGCTCCCCGCGCGGCCGGGCCGTGAGGGGACAGGCCCGGGCCCTCCGTCTCTCGCCCCACAGCCCTGGAGACAGAGGCATTTACTTGGGAAAACCCCCTCCAGTATCACCGAGTCCAGCTGTTCCCCCAGCACTGCCAAGGTCACTACTAAGCCATGGTCCCAAATGCCACATCCACACAGCTTTTAAATCCCTCCATCTTCTCCGTGAAGAAGTTTTCCCTAATATTCAGTCTAAACTTTCCTTGGCACAGCTTGAGGCCATTTCCACTTGTCCTATTGCTCATTATTTGGGAGCAGAGCCCGACTCCCCCTGGCTGCCCCCTCCTGTCAGGGAGTTGTGCAAAGCCAGAAGGTCTCTCCTGAGCCTCCTTTTCTCCAGGCTGAGCTCCCCCAGCTCCCTCAGCCGCTCCTCATCACACTTGTGCTCCAGTCCAAAAGTGCACCAAAAGCAGCTAAATAATACAAGGCTGCAAGGAAAGCCAAAGTACCATCACTCATACCTCAGCCAGGGAAAAAGCAGTGAATCGTAGAATCCTAGAATGGTTTGGGTCAGAAGGAACCTTAAAGCCCATCGCATTCCACCCTCTGCCGTGGGCAGGGACACCTTCCACTATCCCTGTTGCTCCAAACCCTGTCCAACCTGGCCTTGAACGCTTCCAGGGATGGGGCAGCCACAGCTTTTCTGGGCGCCCTGTTCCAGTGCCTCACCCCAATATGACACAGCACCAGCATCTCCACCACTGAGGCCATTCACTGTCAGCCCAAGAAGTGGTGGAGGGTGATGATGGAGATGCTCAGTGTGCCTATGGGGATGACAAAGTCTTTAGCATTAAGCATGGTTAGTCCTGTAACACTCTAGACACCTTCCCCAATCTGCTGCAAGGAAAATGTCAGAGGAAAGGAAGTACAACCAGGCTGATCAGCAAGACCTATGGAAAAAAGTTAAACAGGAACTTTTAAAACATGATGATGTGTACATGGGAGACATTTGGCCAAAAATATCTCCCAACAGACCTTCTGCATTTTTGATAGAAATATTATAATTTTCAGTGGAAGCAAGTGTTTGTCTTTTGTTTGCAAAAATTAGTTTCTGGGGTCCAGATGCACAGAAAGGGACTCATTCTGCATTCAAACCTCCTGCCCTGCCCTGCCTTTACTGGGAAGCACGAGGGGATCCTAAGAGGGAAGAACAGATCCCACCATTGCCTTCAGCACATGCTCCTCCACATGGGTACAAGGCTCCAAAGTCTACAGGTGCTCCCAGACTTGCTTTCTCTCCCTTCACCCAGGGACTGCCACATATCATCGCTAATGAAACCTCCGTTTACATTACTCGGTCCTTTCCCACTCGCAGCATATGCTCACTGGAAAAAAAAACCATAAAAAAAAATTACTGCTGGTAGCCCCACGGCAGGATCTTTTTTTTTTGCACTTCAAAGTATTCTATAATGTACGATGGAGCGCCAACGCTTTCATTGACATATAGCTTGTTCACTTGGATGTCATGAGAGAGCAAACAAGTGAATCTAAACAGTGCAGTGAGCTAGTTAGATGGCTAATCTGGTGGGTTGCTTTGATTTCATAAATAAATTAGTTTAGTCTTCTGAACAGGGAGAGAAACACGAACCAGTGATCTCAGCTGCACTGCTGCCCTTCATTACTGAGAGGGCCTTGCTCAATTAGAAATGCCATTTGTTTTGATTATGAGGCTTTATGTGAGTAAAACCAAATTTTACCCTAATACATTGAATACGGACTCGTATAAAGAACCACAGCCAGAGCTGTTTTCCAGCTGAAATACTGGACACAGGCTGTATGTCAAGGGATGCAGGTAAGGGACCGAGGGCTGGGGGTGCAGACCAGCACCCCCAAGGGTGTCCTGTGTTCAGGCTGTGTTAGCACTAATTGCTGCCAGCTCACCGCTGACGGCGTACCAGACACCAGCATGAGTTTTTCTTGGGAATGAACCACAGGATTTCTTTTTCCTCCCTCCCTTCTGGATGGAAATAGCTCATTAAATATTTAATTTTTCAATTAAAGAGTCACTTTGAAAAAACAAAAGTTAATATTCATCCTTTTAACATGTGGCGGGTTCAGAGCAGCCGTGCTCTTCACACACATCAGAACCAGAGCTCAGACATGAGCAGAAACTGTTTAAAATGCATCTGAACTCCATGATGCACAAAAAAAGGGAAAAAAAAAATTAGGAGTGCTTCAATCAAAATAAATACAAACCCTATGAAACTTGAACAAAAAGGTAGTGGGTAAAATAGTAATTTTTTTTTTAGAAGTGTTTAAAATGGAGTATTTCAGGTGTTATTAGAAATAGTATTTCAACTAAAAGCTTCATAAAATAATTAGGCAAGATGGCAAATGAAACTTTTAGATTTCACGGAAACATTTTTGCCATTGAATTTGGTTGGCAAGACATTGGCAAAAGATTTTCAGTCTGATTTTACAAGAAGTCCTTCAAATTTTCACTGCTGTGGTGCAGCCCATTTGCTCTGTTGTAGAAGGGCAAGTAATTAGCTCAGTGCTTTGAAATTTTGATTTTAATAGAATTTTAATCGAAATTAACTGGCACCATCCCAGAGCCAACTCACACAAATCTTTAACCTCTTTGCATCCCACTTCTTTCTCTGGGGCTGGAGGTGGTGACACTTCCCTTCCTACAACCTTTTAGGGGGACAAATGAAGGCTGTGGTGCAGAGGTGGCAGGACCACACAGCCCTGCGCCCTTGTTCTGTGACTGCAGCCTTCGTGGAACTGGAATTACAAAATGCAACCACTCTGTGTATGAGCAGGTTAGAACTCCAGAGTTTTGCTGCACATTTTCTGTAGAGCCAGGTTATAGATGCACAAGCAGCTGACCCTTCCACCCTCACGAGTCATTTCCTTGGGTCATAACATTCCTATTTATGGAACCTATTTTAGCACTTCTTAAAAAATTGCCTGCAATTAATGCAGCTAAAATTGCATGTTCAGCAGGAGGGAAAGCTGTGCCTCGACATAGCTTGGGAGAACTAGAGCCAGCTGAAAGAAATATAATCTCACCTTGAACTTTACGTAAAATGAAGACACTTCTTTTAGTGATGGAAGAATTCATTGGAAAAAGCTGATGTGAGTGGCAGAGAGATGGGTGGGCTTGTTAGCAGGGCTAAGTGTGCTTTGGAGCACCGTGGATTTTTAAGATCTATCACCCAAGATAGCCAGACCCATGCAGGGTCATAAATAAAGAATTTCTTCCAATCATTACTCCATCGAGCCTGCTAACTTGTATTTCACAATGGCAGTTCTTCAAGTAAAACCTACATTAATCAGTGTCACTCATGTACTAATCTGCGAAGAGTTGTTCCAACCTCAAAACAAAAAGGAATTTTGTGGTCATTTGAGTACAACACAGTGGAAGAGGAGGCACCTAGGCTATGTAATCTCACTGTAATGAAATGTGATCGAGGGTCAGTAAACTGGGCAAATATGGCTCAGAGTTACAGAGCATTTGGCTGCATTTTTGAAAGTGACTCAGCAGAGTTTTCTTATGTGAAGAGTTGTATGGAAGGACCAATTTCAAGCATCCTTCATCTAGAGTCATCTCTGTCAAAGTCAGGATGCCCTGGCAACACTTCTGCTCCAAATACAGGTTGGTTTATGGGAATACGCTCCCAAAATTTTGTCACAGACAATTCAAAGGGTGGGACAAAGGAATGATCATGCTCTTTGTGATCACAGAGAACTTGTCCTCAAAATAACCTGAAAACAAAACTTGCATGGGTACAGCAGAGAAAAACCAGGGGGATTTCTCTTTGCTGTTATGTATATGGCAGTTGTAGGAGGGTGGCTGGGACAGAGGGGAATGCCAAAGTGGGAAGCTTTCTGTCTCCTGTCCTCTAGTTCAAGGACAATCCCAGTTGTCCTTGTGATAAATACAAATAAACTGCTACAGAAATAACAGCAGGCTTAAAAATTCTCAGTCAAGTTCCTCGGTATGCTGCAGCGGGGTTGAATCCACGGGGGTAACATATTTTCATTACCCCTTTTGCTGGTGGCCTCTGTTGCTGCAAAGCACTCCAGCATTCTTCCCAACATCGAGCACTGGCGTTTCAAAGGACACGGCTTGTTCGGGACCAAAATACACGGCAGTTGTTGCCCTTTCCATTTAGGCCTTAAGCCCTGAATCAACAGTAAGAATCCTGGACATGGGAAAATACAGTGCTGACAAATACGTAATTCAATTAAATGGGCTGGCATTGTTTAAGCAATAGCCCTTTCCTCTGATCCATCTCTTTCAGAGCTCTGTGTCTTAATATTATGGCCTACTTGAAACACTTGAGCTCATGAATGGATTAAAGAGGGTTTCATTTGTTTTATTTATTATTTTTACTGCTTTGCTTGGCTTTTTGCGAACAGGGGAGGCACAGGCCTCATTTAGAATTCACTGTAACATGCACATTCTTCCCTCCTCTGTCGAGAGGAGAAGGGGAAAGAAAACAACAACAAAAAGATCGCAACTGTTTCAAAAGTACCAAAACTCTTGGGTAATTCATCATCAGTGGTGACTGATTAACAAAAGTGGCTTTAGAGCACAATCATTTCAAAACATGGATAGCATATACATTTACTGCCACAGTAATTTGACAAATTTAGAAAAGGGGGAAGTATTTTACCCAATTTTTTGTTCAAAGTTACATTAGATCATTGAATATTTGCCTTTTAAAATTCAGTCTTTGATTTTAAAGAGCGAATCCCTTTACTCTCCCAAATGTGATCTCAGTATTGTAGTATCTCACTGTGATAGTTGTGTATCCCTTGAAATGCATCGATGTTGCATTGTATCAACAAGGACTCAAGCTTCCATTTATCTTCAAAAATTTCACAATCCGCTGCAGTATATTCTCAGTTGCAATTTTTGCTTTCAAGTTGGGCCACCATGTGTGTAGCATTAATTTCTCTGTTCACATGTAATTCATTCAGGGACTTACACCAGCTGAGAACCACATATGGAGGCCCAGATTTACAGAGCTTTTATTTTGTGCCATGGAAGCCTACAAGAAACAATTTTATATTTGAATATTGAGTGTTTACAGAGGTCTTGTTGTTCACTAGAGACAGGGGATTATGAAATCATATTCTACAAGAATCCTATCCAAAAGAACCTGACTGTAACATTTATTAGCTCCTCTTTGTTCAAGTGCTCACAGGGTTCTTACAGAGCAATTGAGCGTTGCTTCTCCTCTCTCTGAGTTTGTTGTTTGTTATTATTATTTCCCACTTTTAAAAAATTGTTGGTCCAGCTTCAGCCAGTTTCTGCTGTGTAATTGTAAAATTACAGTTTAAAATGACCAAGGCGTGGCAGCAGAGACAGGTGAGGAGAGGAGGATGTAGGTCTCGAGCAGACCCACACAAGTGCTCTAAAGCTTCACAGAGTTTTGCAATCAGAAAATTGTATGAGGGATATTTACACCATACAGCTCCCCAGCGCTGGTGTCTGTACCAGACAACTAATGTTTTGGTTTGAGAATACACTCCTGTTCTATCACATTTGGGTAAGCTCCAAATGCAGATCTCTAAGACCCTTCTGTGGTGCTCATTTAGGCTTGTTTTGAGACAATAATGACACGTATTGAATGACTAATGTCCCACATAATTAATCCTGTAGCTCCTTATTTATCAAAATTTCAAGGGGAATGGAGCGTTTTGATGGAAAACAAGAAACTGAAGTTAAACCTTACACAGACAAAAATCCTTGGAGAGATGCTTCAGGGTTCAGGCAACCTGTGTCGGAGAGCTGCAGGAGTCCCTGGGTACTCCTGGTTATTTGGGAGGGGAGCTGAGGTGGAGGTTAAGCATCCCCAGCCTTCCACGGGCCCCTTCCCTTGACCGCTGGGGTCACCCCTTCCTGTTTGCTACTAGAGGGAGCAGAGCTGGGTGGACACGAGCTCTGGTCTGGAAAGCCCTGCCAGCCTCTCTGGCAAAGGACAGAAAGTGTAAATTGATTTTAATTAGGGATCACTCATGTGGCCTCTGAAGTATCAGTTTAAATCAAACATTAGCAACTGTCAATTTCTTCTTTCACCCAAGACCCAAATCCTGTAAACACAAGGACCGTAACAAATCCCCGAAGCAGGCTTTAGTGCACATATATGGAAAACATACTAAACTATAAATACTGTATACCATATGGCAGCGAGATTATCTAATTTCACTTCATAACTGGTGATAAAATGACCAATCAACTGACGTGCAGAATGAAATGCCAAGCCAAGGATTCAGCTACCCTTAAGATGGCTCTGAGGTTTCATCGTATCCCACCGTATCCCATTGCATCCCTAAAAGTGAGCACATACCTATTTCACTGACACCACTGTGGACAGAGTGGGAATATGTGCAAGACTGGATCTGGTTTCAGAGCCAGAATTTGTCCTCATTTCTCTGCAGCTAAATTAAAAGTGGGGAAGCTGGATTGGGAGGACACCAGCAGTGCCAGAGGAGAAATTCTGAACTCTCCATTTATTTATTTATATGAAAGAAGTATTTGAGGCAGGTAACACTGATTCCTCAGCTTTTGCTGAGACCAGAAGCTCATCGTTAAGACTCGTAAGCTTTACTGCAATTCAGAAAAACAACTGTGCGCAGTATCTACAAACAACAGAACTTCATTATGTACATGTTACTGCCACACCTTCATCAATTTCCCCCTCATTACTAAAATCATTTAATCGTTGCACAGGCCACAACTCTACTGTTTTGCTCCCCAGAACTGTAAAGGGGGAGCAGTGAGCTCCTACTCCAGCAGTGAGCTATCAGTTCTCAGAAATAAAAGGTCAGCACTTTGAAGAACAAAATCAAAGTTACTGATATATTCCTGAGCTGGAAGAAAAGGGATTTCATCATTTGACGAATTCATGGTGACAAAGAGAGGAACCACCAGGGCACTGCTGAAGGTTGTCTCTAATGGAATTCACAAAGGATCTGCAATGATGCCTGAACGTTCGTATGTTTGCAGAGAACACAGTGGGTATAACCTTCTAGGCACTGGAAATAAGATGAATCTTGGAGTAATGCAAGAGATTTAAACCACACCAAGCTTTAAAAAATAGACTAAATACAAAATCATCTTGTTTCAAAGTTAAACACCAATGTCATCAGCTCAGATTTTGTGGGGGCTTAGCCCCAGAAGCAGAAAGATCCATCAGTCCACAGATTCATTTCCCAGGAGAGTGGTGGAAAATGGCTTTGTTGGCTCATTTAAAATTAGCTTGGGTACAGCAGTTATGAATATACTGTGCAGAAAATTGTGCACTGAATTATAAGCAAATAGGTTGCTATGATTTGATGCTATTTTAATAGCTGGTGATTAACCAAATGAATGCTATTTGGTCTGGCCTGATTTGCCAAATGGTTTCTCTCTTCTACCATCCAGCCAGTTGTAAAGTAGTGCCCCGTGCAACCAGGCGCTATTGCCATTACCATGTTAAACTCTAATAAAACATTTTTTTAAAGGAATAGTAGCATATTGTGGGGTATATATCCCCATCAATTCCAGCATTTACCTTCTTGAGCCAGCTGAGGGAAGAGCATTTTCTAGCAAGCTGTACTCAGGGTTTGCTTTGATGTGAAGATCCTTGTGGTCTTCCTCAAAAACACTGAGATATTTCAGTTGGATACATGCCTAATGTTCTTCATTCACCCCAAAAGCACCTACTCAGACAAACCCACAGTAAGAAGCCTCTAGTTAGTGTGGACAAACCTTGTCCTTGCCTTGCTTATCAAGAACGTGCCATCTGACGAAGCCAACAGCTGTCCATACTCCCACAGCATCTTGGTTTTCTATGCAGTGGTTTTCATCTGGGGGGCTGCTGAGTGTTTGGGGATTTTTATTACTAAATTATTTGAAACTGAGCACCTACAAAGGACAATGCACTGCTAATGTTTAACTAGAAGAAGAACAGGAGTTTCTGGTTGTTTGTCCAGTCCAAAAGAGGTTTATTTTGTGTCCCCCATCAGTGTAGACAGAGATCCTTTCCCAGGCACCTCCATGCTCGCTGCAGTGACCCTTGGAGGTTCCTCCTTGCTCTCCAGTGGAGTTTGCTCCAAGATGATGGATGTGAGAGCTGTCAGGTCTCAGACCAGCAGGGGTAAATGAGCTTAGCAAAGATGCTGCTGCCCAGCCCAGCTTCTGCATTTCCATAACAGCAGCTACAGCAGAGCTCATCCTGCCTTGTATTAACAAACTGGGGAGATGCATTACTGAGTCCACTTGATAATTTCATGGCTGAATCTTGTTTACTCTATATTACTTGGACTTCTGCCTTTTTGTTATTTTTTTAACACGGGTTATTTTTATGAGAGAACAGTAATTGGCTCCTCAGTGCTGACAGAAGTATGTCTCAGGTGTACAGGGCCAATGCCTCGTTGTGTCCCCTCAGGGTGCATTAATTAGCACTGCTGCACTGGCTCCTGTCGCTGCCCAGTTCTAGCTAGTGCCAGAGGTTAAACTGTCCCCTGCCAGTGTCACCAATTTAGACTCAGAATAGCTCTTCATATGCACAATGCACATTAGTATTGCTCTAATCAGGGTGCTGATACCGAACAAATGAATTTCTGAGTGATATTTCAAAGGTTTGCCTTTGCTCCAGCATTAGTTTTCTTTTACTTCACAATTTTTTAACCAGTCATTTATTCCTTACCACACCTCCACAAAAAAAAACCAACCCAAAACCTAACATTTATTGCAAAAATTTCTACTTTCCTGAAAATGAGTTTAAAAAAAAAAGATGATTAAAAGAGTTTCTTAATCAGGAATTTTCATCTTCTTCCTTAAATTTCTCCAAGTCCTTTACGAATTGCTCAGACCCCATGTAAATGAGGTCTGACAATATAATATACATGCTAAGGCAATATACATGCCTTAGCATGTATATTGTTCTGTGCAGACAGGTGGGCAACTTCTTGTGTACCTTAAGAAAAAGTCCAGGTTAAAATTCTTTGCTGAATAACACAAAACAGCAGAATAATTTTTATTCCTTTTCTATGAAAGATGAAATAGGGTTGTGGAAAGTTTTAAGGTCAATGTCATCAGAAGACTTCCCAAATTGTGGTTTCTTCCACTTTTTGGGACTGAATGGCAGAGGCAGTGATCAATACCACCTTCTTCTGCTCCTGCAGCCACACAGTGCTTCCTTCTCGCCCAGACAAGCCCCGTTCCTGCCCTATCAGAGAAATTTGCATTTCATTTCTCTGTTACACGTAATACTGCGTTGTGTGGCTGCACAAAGCGGGGCTTTGTCTCCTCACCAAAGGCAGGCAAGTAACCAGCTATTGCAAGTGGAAAGGAAAGGAATAACGTGATGAAATGCCACATTGCTGGAATGCTTCTGCTCAGGAGTGTGCCGGCACAGATGGAGCAGAGCCTTGTCACCAGTGACCTTGTTCGCTCTTCCGCACCAGTTGCATTTTTCCAAGTTCCTTACTCCTACTGCAGCTCCGGACCTTCCCTTCTCTGCGGTATTGCAACTTGCCAGCACTCATCTCTGAAAGGGAAGCCTTGAGCAAATCATTTAAAAGGAAACAAAACATATCGCGGAGGAAAATTATAGCATGTTGATGTGCCAAATCGAGCTATCTCTGTGTTGTAGCAGCATGATTGTATCACCTGCCCTGCAGTGACTGGCAATTTCACCTGTCTCATCTTTGCAGACAGATGCTCCACTGCTACCAAACCACAATATTGAATCACCTGGTCCTCTTCAGCAGTAAAATCAGCCATTCATAACAGGATTTTAAAAATATAATCTTTGTAAGAAACTTGGATTAGATAACCATTTAATAATTTTTGAATCATTAACTACAATAAACACAAATCCAAATGACAAAACAGATCATAAGACACACAGACTGTTGGGAGTTTATTGACATCTCCCAAAACCTCAGACACAGCAGCTAAGCAAGCTGTTGTGACCTGCACTGGCAGGAGAGACACAGTGAATGAACTGACCAAGGCGTGAGAGCACTGAGGAGCTCAGGATGTATTTTCTGCTCATTAGCCTGTACTGATGCTCACGCTGCCTCGACGTTATCTGTGTTGACATTTGCAACCTCACCTGACTCACACCAGTACAACACATACTGCTTGCACTGATAAATCTTTTTGGTCCATTTCTATTCTTCCTCTCCCTTCTCTTCCATCGTGCTTGGTGTCTGGGGTATGTGTTTGGCACTGACAGCAAGCCTGGATGAGATTTCTTCCCGTTGGGTTGCAGCAGGGGAAGGGTGAGATGCCATCACAGAGGGGTTTGTGACAAGTCCTCAGTTATGAGCACACCAGCAGAGGAAGGGGCTGCAGCCTACGACCCCATCAGCTCTGGCACGCTCCAGTGCTGCTGAGCCACCATTCATAATCACCTGTGCTCACCAGGGCACTTCCAGGGCTGCTCTGCATCCCTGTGCTGTGCCTCACCTCTGGCAGGTAGCAGTGAATACAAATAGCTCTGAATACACGCACTGAGCAGCCTTACAGCAGGAGAGCATCTGCACGGCGAGCTCGGCACTCAGCCCCCTGTGCCCTGCCCATCGAGGCAGGAGACATAACATGTCACACCAAGTCCCCATTATGCCTCAGTTTTGCTCCAAGAGCCTCTTTAAAAGTCAGATTAAAAAACATCAGGACAGGAGAATTATTCTCCAGCATCGAGCTCTTTCTTAACCAGGTAAACTACTTCAGCCTGCAGCATAATTAGAGGCCGTGGGATCACACAAATTGCAATTAACTTGCTGAAGTAGGTCAGGACTGTGTGTATTGCAGTGCAGGGGTACTCTGGCTTTAATGATTTCAAATATTTTGAGAAGCAAACTGAAAACACTTAGTCAAATTAAGTGTTTTCTTTAAGCTGTCAGCATTGTGAGCACTGCCAAGATGAACAGGATAAATTGGATTAGATGCAGTCTATATGCTTCGAATCCTAATGGCAAGGGATCCAAAATGTAAAGTAGTGCACAAAGGCAAAGCAAATATTATATTATTGTCTGTAAAGCAGCAGATCTCAGTTTACTGATTAACCAGATAGTTTGAAAATAGCGTGACTCATCTCCAGAGAAGCCGAGCGATGCTGCTGGCTCCCGTGCAACCCAGCTTGTGACAGTGTGACAGTCTGTGCCTGCTAAATGATGGGCTGTACAGCTGGGCCAACAGCGAGATTTTGGTTCTGCCCAGGGTAAATCCCATCACTGCAGTCTGGCCAGAAACAATTCAGGTTTAAATACAAACTTTCAAAATTACATGCAGGCAGTACCTTAGGTTAAATTTGAAGGTGAAATCTTGGTATGCAAGGTGTCCTTGTCAGTCATGAGCCACTGGTTATCAACAGGCAGGGATGCAGCATTCAGGTTACAAACTGGGAGAGCAGCAGGAGGTGAGTAGGGGTGGATGCAGACCTTCATCAAAACAGCAATCAGCCACTGCACCCATCCCTCTAGAGGTGTCTGCACAGGACATGCCCGAGGGAGGAGCAGAGAGCACCAGCCCAGAAATCACAGCAGGTGGAACACAAAACTGATTCGAGAGCTGGAAGAAGCTAATGCCTTATGGGGGTGTCATTGGTGTCAGAGGAATAACCCCAGCGAAGGGAAGGGAGCACCCAGAGCTCAGAGCTGCTCAGAATACTTCTCCTCTACTGGATGGAACCCATCCTTTAATTGCTGGCCAGAACTTTCTCATGGTAGTTTCAATATGTTTGGGGTTTTTTTTTTGCCAATATTCCCTATTAGCGTAAATAATTTAGGTTTTATTTACTCCTATGTTTATTCCCTCCAGATACTTGGGGGTAGCATCTCCATGTCTGGCTTTGTTTTACTGAGCTCAATAAACCAAACTCTTGATCATCTCTAAGGGTAGACCCTCCATTCTCTGATGATGCTGTTATTTTATCTCTGTGCTTGGTTTGACTTTGTCTTTCTGGATATTCTTGCATGTTTTTTACAATGAGGGTGGTGAGACCCTGGCACAGGTTGCCCAGAGAAGCTGCCCCATCCCTGGAAGTGTTCAAGGCCGGGTTAGATGAGGCTCTGGGCAACCTGGGCTAGTGGAAGGTGTTCCTGCTCATTGCAGAGGTGTTGGACTAGATGACCTTTAAAGGTCCCTTCCAACCCAAACTATTCTGTGACTCTATGTCCACGTGTCTGCCCAGTACTCTGCAACAGGTAGTACTGAATTCATACTGGAAATTCATGACTGATTGGAGATATGAGCACTAAGACCCTCAGAGTTAAGGCTAAAGGGTCTCCAAGTTGCCTTGCTAACTCCACTCCTCATCCATCAGCTCCTAAAATAAAGCAGGAAAAACCTGGCCAATGTCTTGGAAGATAAGTCTATGGCAAAGTCAGGAATAAATCCCAAATAAGTAATTTACTTCAGCCATATGAATACAAATATCAAACAAGAGTATCTAAAACATCAACAAATTATGATAAGTAGCTAAAACACAGAAGTTGTCATCACCATGTCTGGACAGAATTTTGACAAGTCCTCAGATAAATCTTCTCCATCTCCCTCTTCCACGGTATGTTAGTATTTTGAACAGAAATTCTCAAGTCAAAAGACATACATCAATTTTTAGTTCTAGTAAAAAAAACCACAAAAACCCCCACCAAACTAAACATACAAAGCAGATGCTTTTTGCTAAAGCTTTTCTACATAAAAGTCTATTCTCTCGTCACAAAGTTGGTTCAAAATTTTCTGAACAGTTCTAAACAGTAGCAGTAAAAACGGTTCCCAGTGGAGAGAGACTACAGGTGCACGTCACATCTGTTCATCTGACAGTGTACAAATCCTTTAAAAATCAGAAAAATCCTTTATTTAGTTAGGGAGGGCCACCAAGTATTAGAGAGGGATCAGATTCGTAGTTCAGCTTTAAAAATGTGCTGTAGTAAAATAAGAAATATCAGTTATGTAAGGAAAGATGTTTATATGTAGGATTCAATCCTATAAACTCAGCAGGCCTCGGTGCTGTACCAAAGTGATTTTTTGTCATGTCCCAAATCAACTCCATCTCCAAGAAAATAATAACAAAAGTAGCTCTAAGAAAACCTAAGAGAGCTCAAGGGATAGATTTTAGAGGATCCAGCCGGGAAAGACCCAACTTCCAGAAATGCTCACTGCAGCTTATCTCAAGGTAGATTTATGTTATTTAACAGCAATTGGGAGGTATCCAATTATAGAAGACCTGGCAATAGGAGGAGTATTCAGAGGGAGAGCACAACAGTGGCAGTCGTTAAAAAGTCCACTGTGCTTCCAAGGTGAGCAACTGCTGCTGAGAGAAAGAGCAAAGCAGCAAGGAAAATGCTTTCCGGTGTCAGAAGATGAGGCCATTGGAGGTGGGGGCAAAAAATAGGTGGAGAAAGAGAGAAGCAGCAGTTGAACTTGAAAAAAAGATTGATATGTTGAAGAAGAGCTCTTCTCTATGCCAGTGACTTGAGCAGTGATCTAAGTTTGATAATAAATTTGATATCTTTGCTACAGCAGAGTAGGTGCTGTGATAGAGAATTGAATGGTCAAAGCTCTGGGCGTGGAGACATCTCCTAATACATCTCCAAAGACATCTCCAGAATACCAACAAACAAGTTCTTCCTTTTAAATTCCTCACCCATATAATGAACGCATTTTACAAGACGATTGTCTTTTAATGATCTTTCATTTCTCCAAGCATGCATGAGAAGAGCAGCAGGGAGGAACTGTGTCATGTTCCCCTGTGTATTTTAGCACGAAGTAAAGCCAGGAAAGTTGCATAGCAAAGAAACTGCCCAGAAAAATGTAACATTTAAATAATGGCACCACTTAAGACAAGAAGGATAATTGGGCAACCTGAGTTGGAAGAACTTACTCCAGGTAATTCAGTGAGAGGGCTCTAGAGTGCAGCACCAGAAATCTAAATGGTTTGAAATCACTCCCCAGAACAGACTATTTAGTATTCATTTAGAACATTTGTGCCATAAGTGGTGGCATTTTGTCCCTGCACAGTTGTGTGTGCAAGCCCAGCAAAACCAAGGTGAGCAAATGCAACCACCTGACTCTCAGACAGGAGCACTTCTGCAACACAAACTCCTGAGTTATAAGTCTCAGACTAAAAGAACACTTCCTATGTCTTTAAATTACCCTGTGAGACTACTAAATGCTGTGTTTGTAGTAATGATCAAGGAAGAAACAGGATTAACATTTTAAAAGAGCTGCTTGTATTCTGATTTTCCATTCTAAACGGGTGCCAAAAGTCACAACTGAAATTAAGACAATCTTTCATTGAACTTACTTTAATAAATTTTTAAAAATAGTATTAAAGCAGTAACTTTAGGCGAAACTTTTATAGAAAGACCAGTTATTGAATAGGATGATGTGACCCAAAATACTGGTCTTTGAAGGGATAAAAATCAGCTTTTGACAACCATAGCTGCTTCTGCAGCTGCAGGAAGAACATTTTCTTCATGTCAATTTATATTTCATTTCCTTCAGCTCAATAGCTGATTCATTCAAGTTCAGACTCTGATGAGGAGTTGAGACGCAGGAATGTTTATTTTCTCTCTTGCAAATGATGAGAGCAGACCAGCACTAAAGCACGATCCACTACATCGAAATCCCCCAGGGACAAATGATGAAAAATACATCAGATTGATTAACTCAGGGCATTTTTCCTTTGTCAATAATTTATCAGGTTTTGAAAAACAAGATATTTACCTTTATTTTCTGATACATCCAGCAAACTTCACACAGTCTGAACTAGCAAATAAAATGCCTTCGTAAAGCGTGTGTTCGTGATTTTGCTTGAATTGCAATTTTCATCTGAAGCACTCTGTCATGAATCACAAATTAAAAACATCATCACTTTAACTGCAAAGACCGAGCAGCATATCCTGAGATGATGCAGGGCAGACAGGGACCTGTAGAAGTCCTGATGACAATGGGAAAGGAACAGAGGCTCTCCAGCTTTCACAGGTACCAGTGATTTAAGTTACGTCCCTTTGCTCAGTGCCCTTTGGTTGGGCTGGAGTTTGAGCCTTTTAGAGCAAAGTATGAGATGATTTATTAAAAGGAATCTTTTGCCTCCCAGTATCTTCTCTACAGAGCTAGACAGCTTAATATGTATTAAGTTACGTTATTATGTGTTAATGCAGCGCTCTACCCACCTGTTTCTCACAAATGAGTACCAAATGTCCTGTCCTGCTGGTGAAAACTGAGACTGAACCTCTCCCAAGCAACACAACTCTGTGCTGCAAATGCAGAACAAGTTTTGAAAGGCACTATTTAAATCAAAACTGAGACACCTGACAATTTAAGTAATTTTTGATTCAATTAATTCTCATAAGTAAGGAAGGAAAAACAAAAAGAGAGAGAAGGAGGGTTCAAACATTGCCAGTCAGATGAAAAGTCCATCCTACCAGTTTGCAGAGGGGAGAAGATCTCCAGATTGGAAAAGTGATGCACCATGACTCATGTCCTTTGTGTCACCCCCCGAGTCAGTGCCTGGGGAGCCGCGTTCGTCAGCTCCGTGCGACCCCTTCAGCTTCCACTGCACGGACATGCTCAGGGTGATCCTGGCTGATCCCCCCTCCACACACCCATCCCTGCCTGCAGGCCCTGCTGCAGCTCTGGGGCTCGCTGCTCACCCATGGAATATGGACAGCAGGGGAAGGCAAGATATGGGAGAGTTTATTTCAGGGTCTAAGTGAAAATTAAACAAAAATACTATTTATCTTTACAGTCCAGCAACAACCGCTCCCCACAAGAGCAGTGTGGAACCTGAGTTACAAACCACTCACCTCGACTGGTACTCCTGATGAGACACCATATTTGGAGCCATTTGTACTCACAGAGCTTTATTTGATTAGCACGGTCAATCGATCAGTACCTGTTTGTCTCTCTGTGGAGTACAGCAGCCTGTCAGGAAGTAGACAGCACACTCACTTCGCATTGTTAAACACGCTCACCTGTGGTTTCTAGTCATGCTCAATTTTATTTCCAGTCATGTTGAAGTCATTTCCAGAATTTTATTACCTGCTCTTTTTTTCTTATCAGCCAAGATAAAGATACCGTGACATCAAGCGAGAGTCAATTTTCCAGAGAGAATTCCTGTTTTTCATTACATTTTCAGGGTTCATGGATAGCTAAAAAAATAAATGGTTCAGCAAAAGACTAAAACATTTGGGCAAAGTATTTCAGGGGACTTAAAATTTAGGTGTTGAATGCTTATGTTGTTATTTGCAACAGTCCATCTGGTCAGTCCATGGTCATCATGGAACACCGTGGCTGTGCACTCCTACTAGGAAAAGAAAAACTCATAAGGAAATCAGTGGAGATGCAACCTCACCGAATGCCTGAATCCACAGAGAAGAATGTGAACATAAACCATCCACAAAAAACATATTCAAAAGAATAATGTTTCTGTTGACACCAAACCCCTGTTTTATATTCCTGGTCTAAAACAGATTTTTGCATGAGCTGGAATTGTGCCCTACCACATTCCCTATTCCCTGAGTCCCCAGGTGGCACAGTGGAGCAGGGACCACTTTGTGATCCTACAAATCACATCCTAGTTATAAATAGCGTTAATTAAAGAATCAGAGTCATGGCATGCAACCAGGCATCACTGATTACTCTGGTCCTGCATGATCTGCTCAGAGCAAAAACTCCCCTGAAAAATCCAGACTTCAAATACGAGCCTACAAAGAGGTGCATTAAAAAAACCCCAGCAAGATGACAGGGTTTATGAGGATAGCAGCAGACATTTTTCTGTATGCAGATAATTCCAAAAAGTCTGTACTTAAAGAAAATAATGAGGAATGCCAAAAGACCCCCCTGTTTTGTCTCTATTCTAACTCCCAGTCCTGCAAAGGCTTAGACGGATGGTTCACTTCTATAAGTGGGGCTTTTCAAATTGCTGCATTCTGCCCCAAATTCTGCAGGCAGCCATTCCTGCTGGCAGATTTCCAGCAGCCCCTACGTAGGGAAGGGTCTGGGCTTTGCCACTGACAGGTCACCAGCTGAAGCTTGGGCCATATGAATGGGGCCCCCTCTGATAGTCTTATTAACACAAATGATTTTTATTCTGCATGCCTGGGTAAGCCATGGGCACATGCCTGCAAGATCAAGGCCTCGGTCATTAATAATTTGGGCAATGGCTTCACCTAAAGCCTCACTCTGTCTGCACAGAAATCTTTCCGGGAATCTGGTGAAAAGATTGATGAAAATTAAACATCTACTTAGTGAAGCTGAAGTAACCAATATATGATTAATACTTTCCAATTATATTTCAGTACAGTACATTGCTGAGTTTGTTATTACCTGCACTCTTAACACTCCATCTGCAGTGTTAAATCCATCTGTTGCTGAAAATATGACTATATCTTCAAGGGTTTCTGAATCATCATGCTGGTACCTTTTATCATAATTATAATGAAGAGCAATATTCATTATCCAGCGGAAATTAGAAACCTATAAATATGAGGGTGGGGGTGCAAGGGAAGAGCTGAGGTCCAGCACTGCCCACTGTCTCAATTGATCATGTTGGCTGCTCCCATTTGAGGTATTGCTCCGGGCTCTGGATTTTGCACCACCACTCCCACTGTTTTCACTGGTGTTTTAACACCTCTCATGGGGACCTGCCCCCTCAGCTTTATTCTGCCAGGTGGAGGTGGGCAAGAGAAGTGGCTTCATGGCTGGCATCCCCATCAGGGTGTGGAGACAGCACAGACCTAAGGCCAAAGTGTCCCATGGCCAAAGCTTCTGGTGGGGCAGGATGTCAAACCTTGGGAATTGCTCACCTGTCTGAGGAGGAATGGCTGTGCTGAGCCAGGTGTCCTTAGCACTGGGTTGTCACCTGCTGAAATGGCAAGAGGAAAGTTCTGATCATTCCTACCTTTGAGAAGGATCTAAAGCAGAGGATGCTATTTCTAAATACTCAGTTAAATTGTCAGAATAAATATATTTTTATGCATACATCTTAGATGCTAAAGAAGCCCCCTCTTAAATACAGCAGCAGCTGGTTTAAATGTGCCTGCAGGTAACAGAAGGCAAAGCTTATGCCACAGTCTTCCCTGAACTCTGCTCCCCTCCACTTCCTTCCCTCTGCCCTGTTAGGATTTGTCCTTCCAAAATTACAAGGCTCCTTTTTAAACCATTAAAAAAAAAAAAAAAAAAAGAAAAACAGGAAAAAAAAAAGGATTTTCAGACACCATTACACAATTATGGATAAGATATAAGCTACACTTCCACCCAAATCCCACAGCAGAGGGTCCATTTTTGAAACTCTGGGTAGTAACCAGCTATGGACAATTTTACAGAAGAACTCAAACTAACTTATGTTAAAAGCCTGCAAACAAAACTCCTTCCACCTTGGCAAGTCCATGCAGATCACTGAAACTGGAGAGAGGAGGTTTATTAACCATAAAAACTTTCAGATCCTCATGGGAGCATGAAACAGGCTTTTCCTTTGCTGCATCCAGGGGGGACTGTACCAGGACCAACCATTCCAGCAGCGAACCTGCCAGCAGTGTGGGCCTGGAAGGGGCTCTCTGAGGCTCAGCAGGTGTGTCTGTGCTTTTGGAATAGGAGGAATCTCCCTCCCCCAGGTTCTGCCCCGCAGATTTGAAAGCTTGGGCTGCATGTCAGCCGATCCAAAGGCTTTGCAAGTGCCTGTGTTGGGTTTAACAGGTCTGCCTGGAGTCTGACTCTGAATGAAAAGCTTGTACTGAAAGGGAAGCAGAGTCCAACTTGCAAGACTAAAATTTGATGAAAGAACATTCAAAGTACCAGGTGAGACATTTGTGTCCTGCCACCACGAATCAAAGCAGAGAATAGAAAATAGCTTAAGGATATACTTCTTCCCATCATCCCACTGATAAAATACAGGCCATTCCACTGAGTAAAGCAGGAAACAGCTAATGGCCAGTTTAGTTCATCTCTCTTGGCCTCCCAGCTCCAGGGAGGATGAAAAACTTTCTAATCTGTCCGCCCCGGAAAGGCTTTATGCTTCTACATCCCAGCGCTGCCATCCTCTATCAGATAATGAGTATAGCACGGGGCCCTTGGGAAACCACGGCCTGTCCACAGGGCATGAACTTAGGAAGAATGTTATTTCCTTCTTGGGAGAAATTCCTAGCACCTGGTGTGAGATGGACAAAAACGACAAGAAGCACAAGGGTACCTGTCTGTCCAAGGGCGTTGAGTCAGAGGTGAAGCTGCTGTGCCTTTTCAGCAGGAGAGGACGGAGGTGCTTTCCTCTGTGCCATCAGAAGCAGGGGATAAGTGGGGTATTACTCCACTGTGGTGGTTTTTGAGGCTCATGGATTTCTGGAATTAATCTTTCTCCTATCTAAAAGAAATCCACAGGGTTAATAGCTAGAGGCACACAGCTAAAATGTGATTTTGAGAAAAACGGGAACAAGACGACGCGATATTTCTACAGAAGAGAAAATGGGCTCGGAGTTTTAAAAATATCCTTCAGAAAAAAACATAGCAATTAAAACTACTGAGCTGACTGAAGAAGCTTTAGTATTGCTTTCCTCTTACCAAGCTTTTATTGCTATTCTTTGGAATATAATTGGTGATAATTTTCTACTTGGAGTCTGACACAAATCTTACAAGTTACTAAAAGTATTTGGAAAAAAAAAAGAATAGGTTGTTTTATTTCTCTTCAGAAACAATTTGCTGTTGGAAACAGTGAAGCCTCTTGAACGACTCCAAGGCTTCAACTGCCTGTTGTAATTTCTCAAATAATCCTTTCCTATGGTTGTATGTTCTTCACCACATGTAACTCTCACTTCTTTTCTACTTTCCCACTGTTGAGGGAAAAGTGGTCTTAGGGCAGAGTTTAACCATTTAGCTGGAGAATATAGCCTTGAGCATTATAAGCTTTACACGGCACACTCAAAAGTCACCCTCCACAAATATTCATTTAATACTGGCAGGAATTTTGCTGATCCCCTTAACCTACCTGGGATTTTATTATTTGCTAAAACACTTAACGAAGAATACATGCACACATACAAACCCCAGATGGAAAAAAATTGATGAATAATTCGCATTTGTGGAGAAAATGCTTGCCTGGCTCCTTTCAAGGAATGCATGCACCTTGAACAAGCTTTATGTTCTGACTTCAGCAGGGGCTTGCTTACTAAATGGTACAATACAAATACATTCCAAAACTATAGGAAGAAGTCAGCCAATAAATATGTGAAACAATCTGCACGGTTTATTATACAGCAAAGCAATTGACAAATTTTTCAAGCAATGCCACGAAAAGATAGAAAGGTAGAAAACACTTCACTGAGTGAACTTTCCTGCCAGATGTGTCAAAGTGCTGGCAGGGAACAGAAACACCAGCGGCGTGTGCAGCTCACCATTTTCATTTTTTGTTGAACGGAATGAGATGTGGGATTTGACTGCTTTGGCACAGCAACTGCCAACCTCTTACTCTGCAGAGAGGCAGGAGTGAGCACAGCTCCTGCTGTCTGCCACAGGGAACCCAGGAGCTCGTGCAGGTCTTTGAAATACGAGGCTTGTCCAGTATCAAAAAGAAAGTGACTCACATTGCTGGAAAGCACTGGAGTCCTCACTGGGCAGATTTCAGTGAAACACTAAGAAAATCACTGACTTTGGTCCTTGCAAGAATCATAGAGAAATTCTCAAATCTCTGCACCGGTGGGGAATGTTCTCTGCAGTGAGGCTGCACTGTCTTCAACAGTCAGAAATGGGATTGAGAAGGTGATTCCAGGCTTCTGCATTTTTTTTCTACTTTTGTGCTCATTTGTTGTATTTTAACTTAAAAATTTAGATTCCAAAAAGTATCATTTGTTCTCATGATTCTCCTGGCACCTTTTTATGAAAGCAGAGGTTTAAAAAATTATAGTAATAATAATTGCAAATTATGTCAAAAACCTTTTTTGTTTACCTGAAAGATGTCAGGTCCAAAGCAGCAGGACTTGTTTTCTTTGGTTGGCTTTTAGGCTGCAAAAATTAGCTTCCACACACTGTAAAAATTTGTAAAAGGGAAAAAGAAATGTTAGATCTTTTCCCTATCACCTTATAAAGTGTAATTCAGCTGGAGAGTTTCATATACATGGGAGAAGTGAGAGAAACAAAGCATTAACAGCACACACGAGTTGATTGTCTGGAGATTTGGTCTCGGGAGAGCAGAGCTGATGCCTTGTGATGGTGCAAGTTTCTTTTACAACAAGTTGTGTGTAGTTCCAGGTTCCCTCTGGCTTATATTGCACGAGGAAATAATCTTAAAGATGGCTGAAAATGTGGAAATCCAGACTGATCCCACTTTCCTGGTACCAGCTCAGCTCTCAGCTCATCAGTTCATAAAAATTCTCTTTCAAATGTTGTTTTTTTTCCCAGTGTCTTGACATTTCTATTAATTTTCTATATTTGTTGAACTGTTGCAAGGAACAAATTGAATCACCATACCTAAAGGAAAGAAAAGAAAAGAAAAGAAGAAAAATAAAACGTCAATTGGTCTTTTTGTTTTTACTTTCCGTTTTAATATGGTGAAAATACAGAGCGACTCTTGATTTTAATGAAGTCATTTGTGTAAAAGAGAAGCATTGTGTTATTACAGATGAACAGCTTCAGCCATCTCATTCCTGCACAATTTCCTACTATGCAATACTTCTCTGCATGGCTTTCAAATATTTTGAATGCTGTGTCATCTTAAAAAAAAAGAAAAATGCCATACTGACTTGAGCATTAAAAATTAGGCAGTTCTTGACTTTCAGATAAAATGAATTTGAATGAGTCACAAAAAAATCTCTTCTTCAAAATGCTGATGGCAGACAAGGCTGTAGAAGAGATTGCTTTGCAAACACATTGACATAGGGATATCTTAAGAATACAAGATCCATCATAGATCCTTTTAGGCACTCATCTGCTCTTTCTTTTTTCCCCTATTACTCCTCTATTAATTCTAGCCCCAGATAACCCCATCCATCACACCAGGGGAGCAGTAGGAGTTACACATTTTCAGCCGTGTCACAACTCAGTCCTGCACTCCCAAACATTTGCCATCGAATCACAGGATCATTGAAGTTGGAAAAGATCTTTAAGATCAAGTCCAACCATGAGCCCAGCACTGCTGAGCCCAGCACTGTTCACTCCATCGTGGAGCAGTACCAGGGGACTGTCACCTCCCCAGGCTGCAGCACCTGCTTGGCCCATCTGCAATGGATTCCTTGGAAACCTCCAGCACTCATTGACTCGGTTGTTTTAGTGAGAGTATAGGAATCACTTGAATTAAACCCACAAATAAAACATCAATATAGGTGTTTCAGGAAGAACCGTCTTCCCTTTTGCAAGCTGGAAGGTGACATTGCTCACCAGGTTGTCATCTGTTGGTGGGACGGCAATGGGACACCATTGCCCAAGGGGAAACCAGTGCCTGATGCTTTGCCTTCCATCAAATATTCTTAAAACAGCCCAATCCTTGGCTCTGTCTCTCTCATCATGCTGGAAATAGGCAACTGCATCCTCAGTGTTTTCAAACTTGAGGCTTTTGCCTCCTGTTATATAAATGCAGAAAGAAAGTTACCATGTGCTCTTTCTATCAACACAAATTACCAATAACATTTTCAAATTTAAGCAGATGAGACACACGTCTTCTGTTCCCTGTGTAAAGGCTGGATCCACTTAAAACCAACAGGAGCCTTTTCATTCACTTCAGTGAACTTTAGATCACGTTCCAAAGAAGTGACATGATTATTTTTTCACCCTCAAATATACATTGGGCTGTTCTTAGTAACAAGCTTGAACCCTGCAGACTCACTGCAGAAATTCCAAAAGATGTGAAAATCTTATGTTTTTTTCAGAAGAATTTCTATTAATTTTTCTGGGACATATGCAAAAGAGTCAAACCTTGCCTAGGCAGATTATGGGGGTAGGTCTAACAAGATTAACTGTTCTTATATTTTGTAGGTGTTGCGTTGCATCTCCCAGTTGAACTCAGATCTGACACAGCAGCTCACACTGTGATCCATCCAAGCTGGGCACCTTCCATCACCAGGAGCTGAACGGCATTCAGGTTATCATGGGCAGCAGTCTGTAGAGGATCAGAGAATCACAGAATCACCAGGGCTGGGAAAGACCTCCAAGGTCATCAAGTCCAACCATCAACCAAGTACCACCTTATCAACTAAACCATATCATGAACTGCCATGAATTGTCTGCTCGTTTTTTGAACACTTCCACTTTTGGATCGTGACTCCACCACTTACCTGGGGAGCCTGTTCCAATGCTTAACCACTCATTCAGTGAAGAAATGTTTGTTGGTATCCAGTCTAAACTCTCCCCTGGCACAACCGGAGGCCATTTCCCCTTTTCCTGTGTATCCTCTGTAACAGGGCGCGACCATCCTCCGCAGCCCAGCCCTGTGATACCCATGGATAGAAACACTGAAGACTGATGATAAGGATTTGTGCTTCCCTTCACAAAGAGCTACACAGCAAAATCCAAGATGCCAAACCCTCTCTTGCCTCCTACGGTTGATTTGGGGAAGGGAGGTTTCATAATGTTCATTTGAACCTGGAGGAACTATCCTGTTACCACACCAATAAATGTTGAGTGTAATGCCACAACACCTCCCTGTACCAAGGGAATTCTCACAGTGCTTGTGTCTGCAGCAGGCAAGGAAAAGCAACAGCTTTCCCCCCTGAGCCAGCCTGCCTGCTGTGTGCCAGGTCTGCACAAGCCCTGGGTCCTTCCAGGCCAATATGTTAACCAGGAAATTGCACCTTCGGAGTAGAAACTTAATCCAAAATCATAAAGAAACATGAAAATGTGTACAAACAGCTCTCCAACTGGTGGATTTAAAAACATATGTGTATTTTTTTTTTTATCTCTGCCTTTTCAATCCTCTCTTTGTGAGCAGGAATACATGCAAGATGG
The DNA here is from genome assembly GCA_013400655.1 of Mystacornis crossleyi. Taxonomy (NCBI): domain Eukaryota; kingdom Metazoa; phylum Chordata; class Aves; order Passeriformes; family Timaliidae; genus Mystacornis; species Mystacornis crossleyi. The sequence continues at coordinate 29,655 of VYZQ01055067.1, forward strand.
GGGTAACAGTAAAAGAAGGGAAAATTTCTAAAAACTAAAAGGCAGAAAAGAGAAAAGCAGGCAACTATTCCCCTTCTCTCTCCATCCACGACTTTCTCAAAGTACATTCCCACTTAAAATTTAAGCGGACGGTATATATTTTGATCAAAAATACACTTTCAAAAATACTGTTGTGTGTAGCACTACCTTTGAAGTACTCTTATCAGGATAGATTTTATGTAAAACATTGATTCTCAGCAAAAGTTTGTAGGAGAAGTATGTGCATGTGAAATATCCACAGGATTTGTCTTATCCCAACACCATAAAAATCGTCATTTTGTGACAGACTCTCTGCCCAGCCACATTCTTTCAGACTGTGTAAGCAGGTTAAAGGACCTCAAGATCACAGTGCATCCTTCTGTTCTCACTCTGGGAACTAAAATTCTCTTCACTTGTGGAAGGGTTGAGAGATTTTATTTTGCAAGTCATCAAAGAGCACAGAGTGTCTTAGAGTAAAAACCACCAAAAGAAATTCAGAAAAGTGCCTTGTATTTAAAGGTTCTGCACATACAAGAATCTCCAGACTTGAACTTTCCACATCCTAAAAGTTATTGGTGTATCTAAATTCCTTTTTGCTTAGAGGAGCTAAATGCAAAAAGGCTTGAAAGGATGGGCCTTTAAGGGAGAGCTGTCACTCCATTGCTGCAGCTGGACAGAGCAGCAACACTGCAGGGACAGGTGGGAACAAGCCGGGCACACTGTCATTTACCTCCCAAAATTCCAGGCATTTCAACACTTAAAACCCTGTGACCTGTAAAGTGTTTGTCTTATCTAATCCTCAGAAGCCTTCAGAGTTTCTCCTTCAGCAGTCGGGTTTGACTGCAGCTAAGCAAACACCAGTACATCTCATCTGCAGTGAGAGAACTCCACAAGCAGAATTTGCGCTAACAGAGAAGAACCAAGTCCAAGGTATATTTTTAAAACACTCATCAGGCTTCAAAGAGCCACAGCTCCACTGTCCCAGAGGCACCTGCACAGACCTATTAACATGCACTCAAAAGCACTGTGAGCTCACACACTGAAGCAAGACCATATATAACCCTTCCAACCCACGTTCCACCCAACCTCGGGAGCTTCGGCCTTCACACTCCTTTTTGAAAAATGGGCTGCAACAGGAGAGCTGCTCATGAGCACATTATCAGTTGCTTGAAACTCAGCCTAGCAAAACAAGCAAAACAAACACTCCCTGAAAGATTAATGCAGCATTTTCTGACTGGCAAGCTTGCTTTGGATGTAGTACAGCAGTGCTGACTGCAGACAGCCAGGCTCCATTACTTCATAGACCTGTCTTGTAGCAGGAGACACATCACGTGGCAGGTACCAATTCTCAGATCACAGAGATCCTGCCGAGTGAGGGATGTCCTGGGCTGTGCACGGCTCTCCAAATGGGTGAACCATCCCTGCAGCAATGTGCAGTGTTACTTTTTCCCAAGATTTCTGCATCTTCGGCATCTTGAGCCATGGCCGTCAGTGTGCAAGGATGAGCTGCTGAGTTTCTGAGATGACCATAGACACAAATGCAGCTTCACATTGTGTTTGTGGTATCTCCCTTTATCAGGACATAAGTCCAAACATTTTCTGTTTACAAATAAGAAAGCCCAGTGAATCTTTGTACTCATATTAGCAAGGGCGAGGGAATTCCCAAAGGCAGGCAAGTGCACACGCGTGGGTGTGTGTATATAGAGACATCAAGCAGCTCTTGGATGCATCAACAAGTTACTGGGATAGTGCTAGAGAATTAACAGTTAAACACAATTATCTTCTAAGCTTTGCCTCAGATAGTCAATACTCTTGTCCCAGTTAATGCAGCTGGAAAAATTCCCATTCAAAAGGGCAGGATTCTTCATTAGCCTCTTGAACAACTGCACAAAGAAAGGTGATACACAGGTTAGCATAGATGCACGGAGCAATCCAGTCATGGATTTCCCAGATTTTGGCACTTGTTTTCTATTTGTTATGTCAGTTAAGTGTAGGAAGGCATGGCATGGATGATAAGCCCTGGAAAATTCTAAAAGCCCAGTTTGTGTCTTGAATCCGGACAACTGGAATTCGGAATGGGAATGACGTATACACTCTCCACAGGGAAAAAAGCCATAGGGTTTTCAAATTCACATTGTGTAATTGTGGCCATAGCTGCTTCTGATGAAGTCCCAGCTGGACAAAAAANTCATGGATTTCCCAGATTTTGGCTCTTGTTTTCTATTTGTTATGTTAGTTAAGTGTAGGAAGGCATGGCATGGATGATAAGCCCTGGAAAATTCTAAAAGCCCAGTTTGTGTCTTGAATCCGGACAACTGGAATTCGGAATGGGAATGACGTATACACTCTCCACAGGGAAAAAAAGCCATAGGGTTTTCAAATTCACATTGTGTAATTGTGGCCATAGCTGCTTCTGATGAAGTCCCAGCTGGACAAAAAAACCCTGTTAGCAAGCTACCCCTCCTCTACTTTTTATAAATAAAATGAATTCAATTCAGACAGGTAATCACAGGTACTTTTTTAGCTAAAAATGGGTAGGGGTTGTGATAGACCACTATTTCCTTCCTATGTCATTTATTCATGACAAGACACTGCATAGAAAGATATGAGGTGTCCAGGTACCAGGAAGCCACAACTTTCTTTTCTTTCCAGATCCATTAAACTCCTTCACATCAGTTTTTCTCTTGTTTTACCAGTGTTTTTTAAAAGAAACCTTCAAGATGCAAAACAAAGCTAGATGAGCTGCAAGACAAACCCTTGTTAAAAATCTAGGGAATGTTTCTACAACAAACGCTTTGAAATCCAAAACTAAGTTTATCCCAGCACTGCTTCTTTTCAGATCTTTCCTTCTACTTGCATTTTTTCAGATATTCAGGTAGATGCCCCTTCTCCCCTGCCACTACTTGACCTAGAGCAGGGAGCAGTGTCTCCAAAGCCATGCTCTGTGCAGGCAGACTGTACAGTGAACAAAGGCTGAGATCCTTCTGCCTGCTCTGTCAGATGTGCCAAGCAATTCGTGGAATTCCAGAGGCATTTGTTCAACCGGAGGAATACTTGACTCCAGCTTCCTGATCTGTACATGAGGAACGAGTATTTCTCTGGTAGTCTCCAGTTCAGCAGACCTGAAAGCAGAGGATTTATTGCACACAAGATCAAGAAGCCTCGCCTTTGATCATTTATACAGCAGCCTGTGAATGAAGGCATTCAGAGCCCAGCTCCAGCATGCTCTGAAATATTCATGGACACAGCCAAGAACAATAACCAAGCGTTGGTTGGAGAGCAGATCCTCTGCTGGGGGACATCACACGGCAACGTGGTTGGCTTTGGTGGGGAAACAACAGTTTACACAAGCTAAAAATGTAACCTTTTTGCACATGGAGCTCCTCTTTGTAAACTGTGCTTTGATACACATCTGTGAGCCAGATAATAAACACTTCAGATAAATCACTGGAAGGTTTAGAAAGCTCTCCATGTTCTCACATTCTTTCAATTGTAGAGCAGAGGCCAGAAGTCAGCACTGATTACACCTCAGTAGCAACTAACCATTATAAATATCAAAGTTATACCCATTTGGACAATTTCTTGGAGCTTTCTCTTGTGTTTCTGAAGAGCTGTCTTCAGACCCCTGCATCTTTTATTCTGTGGTACTTAGATACTTACACCCCATGGTTGAGTAGGGCTGGATATCCCACTGAGGCTTGAAACATCAAAAAAAGGACTGCCAGAACATTTCTTTCTCCTGTAAATCAAACAGAGAGCTCCATGATGCCCGCAGCAAGTTTTCCCCATGGTGCAACCCCTCATTCAGCCATGGCCTGTCCCAGAACTGGGACAGCACCTGCAAGTTATTGTCACCTTGAAAGGAATCATTCACACAGCCCAAGCAATTGTGGTTTTAAGGTGTAGGGAAGTCCCAGTCAGCTGCAGCTACCCAAGGACATAAATATTTGTCAAGAAGTTTTCTTTGGTACTTGGCCGAGGTGTAGTTTTGAAGTGATCTTCTGTAAGAGTTACCACAGCTCTTGATTAACAGCTGAAATTTTTCAGAAGGACATAAAAACTGCGGTGGTGGACAGCTTCCAACGGAGCTGAGCTTTGGAAAATCCTAGGTGGCAAAAAAGGCAAGGACAATAATCACCTCCAGCTCAGTATTAAGACACAAAAGAAGGCACTCCCTTAAAATTTAAGTCACATTATTGCAACTGAGTTGCCACATCTAAATTCTCAGACTCACACTATTTTTTCTTCCAATAACTGGTCAGTCATTGTCAGTATTCTTAAATTCTTAGTGGCAATCAAACTTTTTGCTAAGATAAATACTAACAAGCTGGTAAAGAGGAAAACCATCATTATTTTACCAGCCAAATCCAACAGTGTTGACTTAGGAGGCACCTGAAATTTTGCTTACATAAGTACTGCAGGCTTGAGCTCATGCTAAGGCAATCTCAACAACATTTTAAGCTTTAGTAAATAACTTTATTCAATCGTTAAGACAGCAGTAATTTAAGATAGGAAATAAAGAGGAAAAAATTGCCTTTGCACCACAAGTTGTTCTATTAAGGACTGGAATATTAATGTTATTTGGTACATGAAACCCTGTGCAACCATGGAAACCATTGCATAGGATCCATTCAGCCTCCAAAGCTGAGCTGGGGCCTATGGTTGCTATGAGAGGATATAGCACACACCCCTCAGCAGTTCTGTTTAGAAAGTTCTATTGTGTGTTTGTCTACACTTCATCTCAGCATAAAGCTATTTGTGGAACCAAGGTTAAGGAGAGGGTTCTGAAATCTGAAAACATACCTTTCAGATTAATTTAGGAAATCAGATGCTCTTTCACAACAGTTTGGGGCTTATTTGTGACAATTTAAGTGATATCTTCCCTTGTTCTGAAAAGATAAAAAAAGGATATGGGGAATTTGACTTGGACAAGTTAGGGATTAATTTATATTCCAGGAGGATATAAGTATCCTTTTCAAGCTCATCCTCGGACCAGACATCCTACAGACAGCCTTCAGGAGTTGGTGGTAAAGAAACATGCCCCTGGATTATGTTGGTTTTTTTTTTTTTTTTAATTTAATTGCAAAATTTGAAGGAAAAATGTAAATGGAAATCTCCTGAAACACAATAAACTGAAAACTGTAGCTATCATTTAATCTATTATCTTTTCTAATTGCAAGAGCAATTACACTAGGAACAATAACATGGCAAATAAAACCATCTTGATGTACAGTAATAAAGCCCAAAAATCAAACAGAAGTTTTCTGAAAGGTTTATGAACTCTCAGTTCAGGGAATGACATCTGTAGCAGGGCGGGTTGGGAAAGAACTTCCCTTGTGAAAAACATGGAACTCATCTAAACCAACAGCGCACTTGTGTTTCAAGTGACTTATTAAGCCTTCAAAGCAGGTGATGATCTCTGCACCAGCTCCTCTGACAGCAGCTACCCCCAGACCAATTTTCCATGCTCAAGGCGTTGTCCTCAGACCACCTCTTCCCTCTCAGCATTAGAACAATCTCCTACCCGAGCCACTCATTTTCCAACTTTCTGTGTCACTGTCTCATTTAAAACCACTTTTCCTACCTTGCAGGACCCGCTCTCTCTGGGAAGATCGAGCCGTAGTTTGGTCTCCGTAACGTACACCATCTGTCCCCTCTCCGTGCTGATGCCTCTGCTCCCCAAGACAAATTTTGCTGCTTCTACATATGCAAGATGCACCAGAAATACCAGAATATCCAACTTGAGAAAACCGAGCAGAGCTTCGATCTTCTGAGTCCAGGTGCCTCCTTTAGTGTGGTTGAAATTTTCAGCGGATGACAGGCTAACGCTTTGGTGCTCGTTTCTGGGAGTAACAGTCAAGAGCAGCCTTTCTGCTCAAGAAAGGCTTGGAATTGCTTCCAGCTTTACCGCTATCAGAAGGAGTTTTGATTCCTATTTCATTTTAAAGTCTATAAAAAAAGCGACCCAGTTTCCTCCAAGCTGTCGCAGGCACGTCTTGCTTGGTGTCACTCCGCGGCCCGGTGGCCGCGGCTGAGCAGCTCGCAGGTGTCGCAGGTGTTGGATGGGTGTAGGTCAGCAGTTCACCTTGGGAGTGTTCAGCAGATGGAGATGGCTCCCCTGGCACTCAGACAGGCTGAGGAACACACTGCAGAGAAATACTCTACAATGACATCGGAGCAGGCAGAAGGTCTTTACCTGAAAGTGTTCAAAACCATACACTCAGCACCAAAAATGCTTATTCGCTTGTGGTGATGTCTTGGATTTTAACTTCTGTACTTTTCAAATCCTGTATTGCCCAGTGTGTAACTCTGAAGTTTCTTACAGCTTGTTAGCTGCTCTCTTAGGCCAGACAGACACAACAAAGCTTCTCTGAGCTTGCTGTTCAAGGACACTCAGGCCATCCGAGGCCTAAAGGTGGAAACCAGGACCAGGAGAGAGGTGGAGAAATGGAAGAGAGCTAAAGTTTTAATTGGTGAATTTATGCTGATATGCAAATGGACCAAACCTATAACAGTGTGAAGAACTCGTGACCTGTTGTCCATCTTGGGGTCCATTTCATGGAAGCAGCCTCTGGCTCCCCAGGGTGTACCCTGAAGGCCCTTCAAATAAATACCGACCTTTATTCCCTTACTCTTGTCTAGTCTCTGTTTCTAGGTGACTGGAGAAGGCAACAGTGGCCGTAACCAAAAATCACAGAACCTTGTAAATTCTTTACTTACATAGCAGATGGCAGAGTACTCTTCTTCCCCTGCTTTTGTTTCATGGACCATTATTTTGGAAGACACAACTCCGTGCTCCAAGGACAGTTTCCTGCTCTATGCAAGACTCTTGTGTCCTGCGTGAGAGGCCAAAGTGGTTCAAATCTCCTTTGCATCAGACAGGGCTTTATGTGAAGCCTGGTTCACAGAGAGTGGTGCCACATCCATGGAGGATGTCACATCTCCTTAGGAAGGTTGTTCTCTAAAATTCCTCAGTGTCTCCGTTTTCATGTATGATTTTTCCGAGTGTGATTGTAACACCTGCGTCCTACTCCTGCCTCACACTTTGCTCTCATCAAGTGAAACTATTGGTGCTTAAATGCCTTCATAGATGTACTTTTGGAAAAGTCTACGTGAGAAGTACCAGGCAAATTCTCAACTCCTGATTTACACAGTGGAGCAAATCCCTCAGCCTGAGCATTTGCCTTTAATTTACAAAATCAACGTTCTTAGGAAAAGGAGAAGTTGTGAATGTGGAGGAAGCAGCAGGGAGAAGGTCAGGGTTGGTGCCCTGGTCCAAACATTGGTGCAATCATGAACCATTGGAGAGACCAGGGGCTCTCTTGTTATCTCCAAGGATCCAGATTAAAGGGCTGCCAGGAATTATGAATCCAGCCATCCGCTGTTAGTTTATCAGATACCTTATCTCTGGGATAATGCACACCAGAATCCTCACTGTAAGCCAAACACAGAACCTGACAGGTGTCTTGTGGATGGCGAGGAGCAGCAATGATCACTCTGCTCATCCAGGACCAGCCTTATTTCAGAGACAGCTCAGCTGAAGCTTCTGTTTGCAGCACTTTTGCAGCTATAGCCTTAAGGTTTCAGAGTGTGAATTACTGTGGTGACATGATGAGGCAGAGAGGAATGGCAGTGACCTGCAAGCTACTGTTTGTGAGTTAACCCATTCCTACCCACAGCCATGAGCATTTCTCATGGCCGAAAGCACATTGCACAGGTCATTAGCTGCCCCGCTTTAAGTAAGTCTTTGGAATTGTGGCCCATTGAGACCTACAAGGAAAAATACTCTAAAGGAGTAAAAATCAGGAACATAAAATTTAAACCAAGGCCTGTTTTTAATATTCAAGTATTTTTAGTAATAAAGCCTTTCTCTTGCTTTCTACCCAAACCATATTTCATACAAAACTGAGTAGCTCTCAAAAACTGCACTTATCTATCAAGAAATTGAGAGAGAAGCTGCCGTGTTTAGAGGAAGAACAAAGTCTAGCACTTCTACCCTAATGCTTAAGCAACATCAGAATCTTTCTTGGCTTTCTGATTTACCCACTGAAATTCAGCAGATTTCCTCACAGCAGTAAGTAAATCTCCGTTCTGGATGGCAAGATCTCCACTCTGCTGAAGTCAAAGTAACTTTTCCCTATGAGATACAAACTGAAGAGGATTTAATCTGCTTCCAGCATTAGGCTTTTGCACTTAGCTGGGATTTGGCCATGCATTTATATTTTAATGTCAAAGTTCTAACACTCTTGGAAATCACACACGTTCCAAACTTCCAAGCAGTAAGTAGGGATGGCAATTGTTATATCTGGTCTAGGTTCAAATACTCCAAACTCTTATCCCTACAGTGTCCTATACATATCCTTAGGCCCTCAGAGCTACGTAGGCAATATGGAGTATTAGTGAAAGTAACTCAGAATTTAGGCCAACACGATCTTGGCCTATAGAGCATCTTACAAATATGATATATTTATGTGTGATAGATTGATGTTATATATAAAACACATTAGCTCTTACTGTATTTAATAAATGCTGAGAGCTAGCAATATCAAGATAGATTTATGATTTCCTCATCCCTTGTTTTACCAGTGATAATCAAAAAAGACTACTTGATTTAGACCATTTAGCTGACTTTTTTGTTATTTTGTAGTTAAGGTATATTTTAGTCTATTTTTCCTTACTTTTAACAAAATTGTATAGGTGCAGACACACGCAAATCAAAATTTGCCTGTTTATTGCATCTTTTTAGGAACATGTTGGTATATCTCTATTCTGAAGAACATTTCACAGTTCAGCGATGGGAAATAGTTTGCACTTCATTTGTGCATGTACTAATTTTAGATTAAGCAGGACCACATAAATCCTGCTGAAAAATGATGCAATTAAGCCAGACCTATTTGTAAAAAGGACAACATGTGGCTGTAATTATAATGGTAAAGCATTCGGTAACACATTGACTTATTAGTGCACTAAGAGGAGTTTGTGCAACATGCTGAGTAAGTCTTTACAGGAATAAATCTTAATATTCCCCCAAAAGCCATTAAAAACAATCCTCTGTTGCATTTCTGATCAACTTCCAAGGTGATTTGCTTTTCCAGAATGGTCACTATTGCTGTAAGAGTTGCAGTCAGTGTGCGCTGTGCGTACTGCCACGGTGGGAGTAGCTGTAGTTGCCCCATTCCATTTCTTTCAGAGCAAAACTCTTGCCCCAAGAGTGACTGGTGACTGGCATACGCACCAAAACTCTCAAGTCTGTCTGTTTAGGTGGCCAATAATCTGTTAATATTTATAGACCTCATACTTCACAATGTTGTTGCAGTTTAAATGAGGATTTTGATAGCTCAGCACATTTCTAAACCCTTGGCAGCCCCCAGGAGCAATCGGTGCCTTCACCAGCACACCCCGTGATAAAGGCTGGCTATACACTCCTTGTCCTTATCCATGACCACAAAGACTGTGTCCACTATGATGCCAAGGAAGGGAACAAGCTAAGTTTAAGACCATTTGTAGCTGTTCAGACCCAAATTCAATTTGCCATCTGTACTTCAGCAGTAGGAATCAGCACTGTTCTGCAAGCATCCCTCCTTCCTGCTGCCCACAGGTCACACTGTCCCTTGTGGTGACATATATGGGAAGGATTTTGTGCTCTTGAGACATACCTGTCAGGGCAAGCAGGGCAGAAGAAGTGTCCTGGGCCCTCCCATCCAGGACATTCCCTGGGACAGGGACCAGCAGTGATGCAAGTTTCTAATTCTTATGTTCAACAAAAGCCGCTGCAAGCTCAGCTCCATAAAGTGTGGACTGAAGGTGAGTTTGGGCTCAAATACAGGCTCAGGTCCACATTTGAAGTGCAATGCACACGTACCAAAACCCCTGTGCAGGGCTTTTCAGATGCTGATCCTTCTATCACCTCCTCCACATTCAAATGTTCGTGTGTGGTGGGTGCAGGAGGTGTGAGAATCTCAGGACCCAATTCCACCAGGCTGGACAGCGATGGGAAGGCTCCTTCCAAACCAGCCATGGAAGCCTGGCTGCCACACGCCAGAAAGATTTAATTTATTGCTAATCTTTTTTTCTCAAATTCTGCTTAAGGATGCCATGGGTGTTAATCTGGGAGAATGATACAGCTTTGCCAATCACACGTGGACCATTTAAAGGTAAAAACAAAATCAGTGTAAATATTTTTTTACTTCCAATCCCCAGTCTTTCTGATTTGCTGCTTTTTTCTTCAACATAACAGGAAAAGCTTTTTTTCATAGTTGCATGCCTTGCCCTGAAGTAGATCAGAAAGCCCCTCTCATCTCCAAAGGGCTCATTTCCTTTAGAATTAAGACACTGAGTCAGTTGTTTCTTCAGTTTCAGTGACCTTTCTTCCCCTACTAGCTGGGGGGCTTGGTTCTTTCACAGGAGAACACGTAATATAAACATAATCAGCCCTTTCACATCATGGAACTCTTTGCTTCAGCAGGAGATTCCTTACTCTGATACAATTTTTTTCTGATATGCTCCAGCTAAAGTAAGATCCATAGGAAGGAAAAAAAATATGAAGGGACCTTAAATGCTAACATCCACTGAAACATCACTTAAAGTGCACCTGTGTCTTCTTATTTCAAAATTAAAATAAGGCAAGTTATGTGATCCCTTTTGGTAATTAATTCAGCCCTCTCGGATTCCCCTTTCCCCTCACGTTTATTAGCACAGAAAATCCTCATGCAGACAAACAGACAAAACAGCCAGAGGATTCCTGTGTGGAGCAAAGCACTTGCAGGAGGAGAAAGGGGCAAAGCTCTTCCTTGGTGATTAAAACACCTGAGTGCCTGAAGCGTTCAGGTGTGGGGAAAATGTTGCTGAAGTGATGCAAGCCTTTAAAAATGCCATCACAGTTTGCCTGGAAATTCAAAGTCCTCATTAGTTGTATGAATAATTTATCAGCTGCTCCACCAGGCAGGGAAGGGACACTTGCGTTGTGTCCTCGACTAGCAATGAGGTTGGTTACCAGCAGCAAAAAGTTTCTGAGAAATGCAAAGTCGCTCACAAAGTGTGGTCATTCCTTGCCAGAACTTTTACAAAGGTATCATAAAGAGACCAGTCACAGAGGCACAGGGTACCCCTTCCAAGGACTGCTCAAAGCAGTTAATGCACTTTAAAGAATTGCACTGACTTGAATCCACCTCTTATTTGGTTTAAATAACAGGTATGGTGTGTGCAGACTTTTAAAAAAAAGTTTAAAAAATCCTGTATTAGTAGTTAAACATTCTCAAAAATGTATTTTAAATTAACTTGAGGAAGTTTGAAAGTACTGTAAGGAATAAATGTTGCTTTTAATCTTTCAAAGCCCAAACTGTAGCCTTCCTGTTATCTGCTCCTGCCAAGTGTAAGAAGCGTACAGGTCTTTAGGCACCCAGCAGCGTTTCTTGGAAGGGCAATGAAAGAGGGAATGGCAAAAGCCTGCCAAAAGGAAAATCAAAGCCATACCTGCAAGCTTCAGTACAGTTCTAGGAATCCCTTCTGACTTTTCCTTTTCATGTGTTTGAAACTGAAACTTTTCAAAATGCTGGCGTGGTTCCTTCATACAAATTTTACTTCTGAAAAACCTGAACGACTTGAAGGGATGGGGTAGAGGAAGAAAGAGGAAGGAGAGATGGGGTAAACAACAGAAAAAAAAAAAAAGGGAAGAAGAAGGGAAGAAGTGGCATTAAATGCAATGGAATTGTCCCAAAGCAGCCTCTTCAGAGGAAAGGAGCCCTAAAATGCAGGAAATCTGTCTAACCCTCTAACTATTCCCACTCAAGCTGCCCCGAAGTCACAGAT
>VYZQ01055067.1:41540-58292 GCA_013400655.1 Mystacornis crossleyi
ATCCCATCCCTCCAGCTGCTCCTGTCTCTGCTTCACTTCCCTCCCTGCTCGGGGAATGACTGAACTCCCCTTTTGGGAAGCAGAGCAAGAGGTGAGCATCCTCTCTGGACACAGCCCTGAGACAAGTCCTAGCTGTGCTTTGAGGGCCAAAGCTCTGCTCCAGGCTGTACTGCTGAGTCCACAACCCCAGGCTGCCCTAAATTCCTCTCCCATTCCTCCCACTCCATAGCTGAAGAGGTTTCCTTTTCAAGATGTTTCGTGTTGTCCTGTACACTGAGATTAAGTTTTTGTTTTGTTTTCATGAAAGGTTATTCCCAGGCTCTAGGTGCCCTGGCAATTAGCTAGATTCACCATCCAGTTGGAATAAACCCCTGGCAACATAATGATCCTCCCTCACAACAAAGCAAATTAATATGACCAGCCAATAAATCAAGTGGCAGAATCAAGCCCCTTCCACCCAGCTCCCAATCCCATGCCATCAGGCCTCCTCCAAAGCTGTTGCATACAGATGGTTTTTTACACCACGCCGGAATGGGCGGTAATGTTTGGGCTGTTTCACACCACTGGGGCTGGGGACAGGCTCCAGAGCCAGCAGGCATCTGCAAAATGTGCTGTTGGCAGCTCTTGCCATCCACAGTCAGGGTCTTTGAACAGGAGTGAGCCCAGCCCTGCATCACCACACTGTGATGCAGCACTTGCAACTCATTCGAAGTGGTGGAGGGTGGTTCCAGGAAAGCTGGAGGGTCATGAGGACACAGACAGGAGCCCACGCCATCCTCCAACTTCAGCACCTCTTTAGCCTTCTCTAAGCTGGTTTAACTCTACCTAATTATTTCTCAGGTATGTTTGAAATGGAGAATTGAAATTCTTGCATACAAATAGTTCCCTGAGTGTCAAAACCAGTAACACTTCACTTCCTGAGATTATTCTTATCAGATGATGTTTGAGCTGCATAAACATCAACACAAGGCAACTGCATTTCTATCAATAGCACCAGCATTTGTAATATTGCTGTATCAATAACACTAATAGCTCAACCACACCAAAACCCAATACAAACCTGTACAGTAACAGCTTGGAATAACAATGGCATTAATCAAAATGATATATAGTGAAAAAAAAGGCTCCAAACGTTTTTAGATGGCTGTGGTTAGAAAGCCAAGCTGAACTCAGCTAAGCTGAACTTAGCCGGGTTAGACAGGATTTTGAGTAACCTGGTCTAGTGGGAGGTGTCTCTGCTCATGGCAGAGGGTTGGAAAAAGTCATCTATAAGATCCCTTCCAACCCAAACCATTCCAGGGTCCTATAATTCCTTTGATGAGAAAGCAAGGCTGAATTAAGAGCATGTCTTTCCTGCACCACTGAGACAGCAGGCTGGGGCTCAGAGGAGGAAATTTCTGTGTGACTGATACTGAAGCAGTAAGACATAATTCCCTTGACAACTAAAGAGTTAACTCTGCTTAGGAAAAATAGGTTGGATTACTGATAGGTTGGGGCTGAGTTTCAGGCTGCATCACCAGGAGATGAACAGCACCAGAGCTAAATAATCCTGGACACTTTCTAAGGGCAAGGCAGCCTCTCTGCAATGCATTGTTTNGAAATCTGTCTAACCCTCTAACTATTCCCACTCAAGCTGCCCCGAAGTCACAGATGTTACTGATTCAGTTAGATAGCAATTCCAAGCTCCCAAAACAGATTCCAAGTGAGAAAATAGGAAAAGTCCTTGGTTGCTATTAGATACGCATTCTGAAGTAAAAAGAAGTATGAGCAGGGAGGAATTTGTGGCCTGGATTAGAGGTTCCACAGTAATTAAAGAGCAATGACAAATGAGGTCTGGGCTGACCTATTGAACAGGAAGCCGCAGGGTTGGGAGCTCAGGCTGCAGAGAAAATTCCTGGGGAAATGTGTCAGGGTTTTTTCCTGCTGTGATTTACCGACATGTTTAACAGGAATGAAGCCCATACAGGTCTCTGCGAATGTAACGAGGGCCTACAGAGATTAGATGAAAAAGTGGAGAATTTAGCAGGGCGTGCTAAAAGCCTTGTAAATGATGTATTTAACTGTGCAGTTAAATTCTATGTCGGGGTAATAATTTATGGCATCGTTGCGAAAAAGCTGGAGGAAAGTTATCTCTTCCTAAGAGACCGAGGACATATCCCTCCAATGTGCCCAGCAGCCTTCAAAACTTTAACAATTGCATTAGCAATGTGGGAAGGAAAAAAGGCACTGCCTATAACCTGTGAGAATAACAGTAAAAATAAATAGAACTCTAAGTCCTGCCACTGAGGGCTTCAAATGAGGGAATAAACAGGTCCCCAGGTGGGCGATGCACCAGGTGGTGCAGTCTTCTTGTGCTGGACATCAAAAGTTGTCCCCACCCCACACTGGTCACCTGGGGAGAGCAGGTGGATGAGGAAGAGATGCTAAACAAGGCGAGGCAGATGGGGGGTTGGAAGAGCTGATGATAAAATTTGGGATCCTGGCATCCCAGTCCTGGGTTACACAGGGCTTGTGCTGGTGCTGGCCGAGCAGCAGGACCTGAGTAGAGACCCCATCCCATCCNGTGGTGGAGGGTGGTTCCAGGAAAGCTGGAGGGTCATGAGGACACAGACATGAGCCCACGCCATCCTCCAACTTCAGCACCTCTTCAGCCTTCTCTAAGCTGGTTTAACTCTACCTAATTATTTCTCAGGTATGTTTGAAATGGAGAATTGAAATTCTTGCATACAAATAGTTCCCTGAGTGTCAAAACCAGTAACACTTCACTTCCTGAGATTATTCTTATCAGATGATGTTTGAGCTGCATAAACATCAACACAAGGCAACTGCATTTCTATCAATAGCACCAGCATTTGTAATATTGCTGTATCAATAACACTAATAGCTCAACCACACCAAAACCCAATACAAACCTGTACAGTAACAGCTTGGAATAACAATGGCATTAATCAAAATGATATATAGTGAAAAAAAAGGCTCCAAACGTTTTTAGATGGCTGTGGTTAGAAAGCCAAGCTGAACTCAGCTAAGCTGAACTTAGCCGGGTTGGACAGGACTTTGAGTAACCTGGTCTAGTGGGAGGTGTCTCTGCTCATGGCAGGGGGTTGGAAAAAGTCATCTATAAGATCCCTTCCAACCCAAACCATTCCAGGGTCCTATAATTCCTTTGATGAGAAAGCAAGGCTGAATTAAGAGCATGTCTTTCCTGCACCACTGAGACAGCAGGCTGGGGCTCAGAGGAGGAAATTTCTGTGTGACTGATACTGAAGCAGTAAGACATAATTCCCTTGACAACTAAAGAGTTAACTCTGCTTAGGAAAAATAGGTTGGATTACTGATAGGTTGGGGCTGAGTTTCAGGCTGCATCACCAGGAGATGAACAGCACCAGAGCTAAATAATCCTGGACACTTTCTAAGGGCAAGGCAGCCTCTCTGCAATGCATTGTTTCCTTGAAGGCAGCAAAGCTGAGGTGACAAAGGGAAGAAAAATGGGTGGAAAATGAAGCAAATATCCTTGACTAATGAAAGACATGACGGTAACAAACTTCAAATGATTCATAGTTGGGGATGTGAGAACCCACCTAATATTCATGCATTAAAAAAAAAAAAATTGTCACCAAAATATTCCCTGTGCTTGAATTGAGTCTTATGCTACCTTTTACTCTCTCATCAAATTCCCAGTTTTCAGGTTAGGGGATGTAAAGACAGGTGTTCCAGCAGGAGTGTGCCATCCCCTGCCATCCCACAGACACGTGACTCAAGAGTTATGGGAAGTAGTTTTATCCTAATTCCAGCGGAGTTTCTTCTCCTGCCCTTAGGCACAGCAGAGCGGATCCCTGACAACTCCTTGAGTATCAGTAACACCTTTTTAAAAATTGATGTGCAGTAAGAATTGGATTTCTGGAGGGGGAAGTGCTGCCAGAATAATCAGTTTGAATCCCTTAATTGAAAGCTCAATGCAAAATTCAGGTGGAGTCAAGCGGAGTCCACAGCACATGGGCACCCATTAACGTAATGAGGGGAAACACGAAGGCTGCAGAGGACATGGAGAGAAATAATCTGGACTTAAGATACATTGAGGGCACGCATCTATGGAGCTGTTCTTCACTGGCAAAGGGGAAATGCATTTTTGTAGAATTACAGAAGGATTTGGATGGGAGGGGACCAAGCTCATCTTGTTCCAAGCCCCTGCCGTGGACAGAGACGCTTTCCACTATCCCAGGTTGCTCCAAGCCCTGCCCAGCCTGGCTTTGAATTTTTCCAGAGATGGTTCATCCACAGCTTCTCCAGGCAACCTGTGCCAGGGCTCTCACATGCAAGAAGTTCTTCCTACTCTTTTATCTAACACAGCCCTCTGTCAGCTTAATTTCAGTAATTACATACGTCTTTCACGAGGACCCGTGATAGTGAGATTTTCAGATCTGTGCTCATGCCTCTGGAAACTCAGTGTACCCAAAGTCAGGCTCAAGCCGTTAGTCAGATCCTGAAGCTGGGAAATGTCCCTGGGATGTCCCAGAGCAAACTGGGATCTGCAATATCTTTTGGGATACAGAAGTGGAGGGCACAAAGTGGCTCCTCCATCCCTTCTGGTGAGGAAATGGCCTGTGCAGTGAAGCGATGCAATGATGGAACTTTCCCAGCTCTTATGGAGGGATTCAACATCTACCCACATACACGGAAAAATGCAATTCTCTGAACATAGAGCTTGAAACTGGCCATGATTTTTGGTCCCTTTTGCCAAACAGGCTGGTTTGAGTTGTGCATCAAGTATTGTTAATTCAAGAAGTATTACTGGATTTATTTTATGTCAATTTAATAACTTATTAATAACTATTGGGTGACCTGTCATAAATTAGTCAGCACTGCCCCAGAAGATAGCTCAGGATGTACAGAGTGATTTACATAACAGATCTTGTCATGTCTCTGTCTTCTCTGCTTCTTTTCATTTATTCATGTGTAGAGCCAGGGAGATAATGGAAAAAGTAATTAATAGATTTGGCTTGAAAAATGTTTTGATATTAGTGTATATTTTATTAATACAAACTATCTGTCCAAACTCCAGAAGCTGGATGAATAATGGGCAGAAAAAACTTCACTTACTGTAGGTCCAGCATGAAATTTATTGCATCAATTCTCTGATAGTTACCATTTAACCAGATTTAGCAAGGTGGATAAACCAAACGAAATACAGAAGAAAAAATGAAGAAGAAGGCAAATGTACCCGACTACTTGCTCTCATAAAAAAGAGCAGACTGCTGCTAGAAAGCCAAATTCCCAGCTGGAGAATGATCCCTGGCTGGGGACCAGGTCAGCCACGCAGATATGCACGAGACGAGACGCAGCAAGGTTGGCTGGGAGCTCCCTGCTGGCAGCAGTGATTTACCTGCAGTCCCGCAGGTATCGGGGCGGCCCGAGGCACCAATTCCACAGACTTGCACAGGAAGCAGGAGTCAGCAGGGAGACCTGGCTGTGGCTTGTGCCTTTCCAACCAGGTCATTTGTCCTGTGGAACAAAGAGACTCAGAATACAGAATAAGGGAATAAATAGGAGGAAGCTGACGCTGTTAGTGGTTATTTATTACCTATTTACTAGCCGGCAATGTCTGACCTGCAGGCTATACTAAAGAAACATCCTCAGCTAACTCCTAAATTACCAATGGTTTCTACTCCTGCCGCTGAGCTCCAGAAATCTCTGCCTGGCACCAGCCAGCCTGGGAGTCAGCTTAGTTTCTTGGCTGCTGCTGAGGAAGCCGCTGTGTGTAATGACAGGGAGTTGTGAAACCAGAAAATGCATCCATAGAATATGAATGTCAGGGCTGCCTGAGCATCTCGAGTGCCTGCATCGTATAATTGGGGTTCAGGTACCCATCAAAAGATACACACTACTCTTTTAGAATACTTTAAAACAAGCAAAGATACTGTCACTTGACAGCTACAGATTTATGGGAATACCAAAAATACAGTAGTCTTAAAAGAACCTCTCTTTGGGCCAGCAGTTGATGTCCAGTGTCCTGCTCAGCAACATTTGGAATTCTCCTTGCAACCTAATGAAAGGGCTGGTGAGGTGCATCAAGTCCTGGTTGCATCCACTTTTACCCTGGTGCCCTCATGACTGCCAACTCTCTCACAGAATCAGAGAATAGTTTGGGTTGGAAGGAATGTTTTGAGTTCATCTAGTCTAATCCCCTGCCATGGGGAGGGACATCTTCCACTAGACCAGGTTCCTCCAAGCCCCATCCAACCTGACCAATTTCCAGGGATGGGGCAGCCACAGCTTCTCTGGAAAACCAGTTCCAGTGCCTCACCACCCTCACTGTGAAAAACATCTTCCTTATACCTAATCTATATCAATCCTCTTTTAAGTTAAAACCATCACCCCTTATCCAATTGACAAGGTTCCCTCTTGTCCCCCTGCCTTTCTGAAGCTGTTCTTCTCCAAGTAAATTTTTGTTTTTCAAGGCCCCAGGCTGTTTTTCCTGGGCTGTCCCTATATCCTAAGCTATACAAACAGAAAAAGAACTCATTTGATCTAAACCAGAGCACGAGGGAGTGTGACAAACAAGCAGCAGGACAAGAGGCAAACTGTGAAACTGAAGCAAATAAAAAGGGTCACACAGCTGCATAATTGAGCCAGTCCCTGTTTCCAAATCTTATCAAGGGTCTACTTTCCAATGTTATTACAAGGAATTGCAGCTTATGATGCCAACCTACACACCACAGCTATAGGCACAGCAGAAACTTGGTCATGGAGAGGCCCCTGGAAGAGGACAGAGAGGTGGCTAAAGGATTGCTGGAGCCAGGCTTCAAAGTGCCCTGTGAATCCTGTATCTGGTCTGGTAATTAAACCAGAGTTGGATCACTTCTGCAGGGGCACATCTGCTGTACTCCAGCTGTTAGGAAGAAAGACCTTTTGGTAAGGTCCATCACTCAGCTGCCCTGCAAACTCTTCAGGTCCCAAGTTTGCAGCAGTTCTGCTTCCCAGGCTGGGCACATATTGACACAAATGCTGTTCAGGGAAGAAAGGGAAGTGGTGATCTGCAGGTAATCTCTCCACACAAGCACAGTGGATGAACCCTGGGAAAATATCTACAGACAGCAGGAGATGGGTCAAATTCTGCTGATAAATGATCACAACAAATAAAACGATCATTTTTCATTACAGCTGAGGCTGTTTTGCAAGGGGAAAGGTCTTTTGAGATCCCTTGCAGAACTTCACAGAGCAACATATTTGCTCTTACGGGAGTGATTCAATTTGTTGTAGTGCGTTGCTGATTCAAGGCCAGAGTTTTGCTAACCCTAAGTGTTGTATGATTAATAACCCCTTACTCCAACAAATTGCTAGTTTGTACTCTTCAACAAACCCCTCTTTTTGCAAACCTTGGTCTAATGTTTACTGCAGAGCTTCGGATTTTGCATAGGATTCTGCTTCAGGGAAATTGGGTTTCAGGTTTCTATATCATTTCAACACAACCGAAAGAGAAAATCTGATTTTCTTTTAATTCAACATAGATCACATTTCAAGTATCACCAAGAAAGAAACCTCCTGCAACTCACTCTGTGATTTATGACTACCCCTTTCAGAACAATTACTATTTATACATTCATTTATTGTGTTTCTTGGTGTCATATCTTTGGCAAAGTCATTGGACAGTGTAGTGTGTCCCAATTCTCCCTCCATCAGAAAACATTTAACAGAACTGCCTTTTAATAATGATACTGCCTTTTAATACTCCAGAATGAGAATGTGGATTGTACCACTTTACTCAGCTTTTCCTTTGATTAATGGGAACACACTTCTGCATACTGAGATCAGGGCAGCGAGCTTGCTGGCCTGAAACAATTCCAACAGAAAGTTTCAAGAATAAAAAAACAGGGAACTTGGAATGTATTGTTTTAAGGTAGATTCAGGGTGAATTGAAAGATAAGACAATGGAAAGGTGGAGGAAGAAATTCTGTTGGAAACTGGGCTGTTTACAAGAACCAAGTCAATGCCTGGACATAGTTATTGCTTGGATAAGAAGAGATGAAAAGAAATACTCTGCTGATAATTATAATAGATGATCCTGCTTCCCTGCTGTCTTCCATCATAAACAACTGGCATAGGCCAACAGTTAAACATCATATATTTTAATTAGTATTTAAAGCACTTAGTTATCTATGTACTGAGTAACTGCAACAAAACTTTGTCGGGCTGGAATGCAAAGGGGGGAGTTCAGCAAGGAAAAGCAATCTGATCTGTGCTCAGTGCTGTGGCCTCCCTTCAGATACCTAAACCCTTACACGCCAAATTCCAGCTGACATTTCCAAAGGAAAAGTAAAATGAATGGAGAACAGACACAACTGATGTGAAGTAAGTAACTCCTTGGTCCTCGACTTTTCAGTGATACATGTATGGGGCAGGCAGAGCTGCACACTGGCACTAAAGCTGTGCCTGCACAACTGCTCTGCTCAAGGAATTCATGAACTGATTGCTAAATATTAACAAAGTTCTCCAGCATATTCATTATTCAAAGTATGAGGCGTTAGACACTTATTTTTTAAAACCATTGCCTACTTGTGAATCATTTGTTAGCATCATCAGTATCCAAGTATTCTAATTATGATTTTTTTTGGGGGGGTGGTGTAGGATTATGTTGACCTCTTGTTGCCTGAGTTAACTTGGCCATAAATGTTTGCAATACCTGAAGAATACCACTGGTGTGAAATAAGCCCTGCTTGACAGCAACACAATTGTCAATCCACTACAGTTTAAGCTTATTAGGAAAGTGGATTTTGGCCCAAAATATGCCCCAGCTGTGATGGCTTGGAAAATGAGCCCAATGCACTGCATGGTGGTGGGGGCTCATTGATCTACAGTGATTGTAAAGATTGTAGGATTAGTGTTTCCTGGAAACTGAACCCATAATATTGAGGAATTGGGACTTTTGATTAACAACCAAACTAGAAGGTCAACCTGACTTCATGAAGATAAAGTGAAGTTTCAGAGAACTGAAGCCAAGAGGGAGCTCTCCAGTGGTGACTGCTGGTGCAGGATTCATCTCCGCAGGCTGCCTAAGGAAAGAAATCCAATGGCATTTATAGTCTCCTCATCCTTTAATCTCCTTGGGACCCAAGCAAACAACTGTCTGCATGGCTTAGAAGGGTAAATAGGAACAGGTTCCTGTGGCATTTCCCATGGAAATCAAAGAAAATTAAAAATCTGAGGGATTTTTTTCCCTCCAAGAGCAAAACCAACGATTAATGATGTGCCATAATTAACAGTTTCCTAAAGTTTAGAAGCCTGTGAAAAGAACGTGAAAAGAAGAATGTGAAAATGCACCTCTGGGTAAAGGATGCTTATTCTGCTGTCTGTTCTGGGGGACCATGCATGGCACTCCTACTAGGGACAGGGTACATGCCAAAGAAAGGTGATTTAGGGACACTCAGCTACAGTGCTGCCCTTTAAAGGCACAGATTCCCCTTTACCTTCTGGGAAGTGGGAAGTAACCACAGCCAAGCAGAGTCATCTCTGCTCTCCTCCAGGCTCCCCCAGAGTGGGTGCACTCCCCTCTTTGAAGAGAAAGCTTCCCAAATGCTCCCTACACCAACAACCTGCAGGGAGGTGTTCAGTGTGCTCCCAGGAATCAGCATCCTCTTCCATACACCCACTGCTCTGGGTCTGGACACGCACCCTGCATTCCTCCTGCCTGGGACTCCCGTGGGGATCGTGGTGCTCCCAGCACTGTCCCATGGCTCCGGCAGGATCGCTGCTGGGAATTGCCTTTGGGGTGGATGATTCCATTCTGACCACGTTGCCTATCTCTGCTGGCCACGGTGAGCTTCCCTAACTAACAGCCACGTTTCCAATGAGCCTGGAAAAAGCTGGAACTGCACTTCTGAGTGCAAGGCTGCTCTGAACAGCTTGCCCAGTTGTAGAGTTATTGAAAACACTTACACATGTAATTTTATTGCAAGAACTGACACAACTGTGACTTTATTGATGGCTTTCCTAGTTACGGATGTGTTTCACTGCTTTAAACCCCGCAGCTCACCCTGCAACCTCCCCAGCTCTATCATGCCTCATTTAGTGCCGTTCTAATATTAGCAGACCTTTGTTTCCACAACCTGGATTTTCCATATTTTCATCCCTACGACCAAGAAAGCTCATGGCCAAATAACAATGAGCTCATCTCAAATGCTTAAGCAGCCAGTGCCAGGTGAACAAATTGTCTATTATTAGACTCTTTCATGCTCTAAGAGCTTTTGTTCCCTACTTGCCTGCCTTAACACCTGCTGTTGCAATGTATATCAACTTTCAGAACATCATTCCCAGTAACAACAGAATGTAAAAATGTATTTGGGGATTGCTCAAAGAAAGTGATTAAGTTTTGTAGAGAGAGATTTGTCAAGCACAAAGAAATAAAAAAATAAGGTGTGTGGTGATGGGACTGGAGTAATTATGAATATAAATCAAAAATCTTCACTGAATCAACACAATAAAAAGTTAGACATTCAATTGCAGGGAATTCATTCAGCGGCATTCCGGAAAACACTAATAGTTGTGAGAAATGAATTTGTATTAGTAGTAGTAGTAATAGGAATTTTTTTCCTTCAGTGAGTTTCACACAAATATAGAGTGTTTGACTGGTGTGTGAAAGCGTTGATGGGATTGTGTGGGTTGGGCATATGGAAAAGGTGTAACCCAAACCCAGCAGCTTAAAAAACACATATATAGATATTTAAAAATATTTAGTAGTGTGATCCAAATGTTAGAGAAGGAAATCATAATTAACAGGTTATAAGGTATGTTATGAGGAGGTCTGGCTTTTACTGGAGCAAGAACAGTCATGGCTCGTGGTACAGAAATGGACTACTGTTCTTCCGTGGGATGGATTTTATTTTCTTTTTACATTTTTCTTCTGTTCAGAAAATCAAACTTAAATGGTTGCTTTTACAGCCATGAAATAGAGCTGGAGAGAGCAGCATGACCTGGGAGAGGAGGCTCAGCAACCACCTGGAGTGGGCAAAATTCTTGCCCACGGCTGAATGGGTTCCCCCTCTCACCCAATCAGATGTCCATTTATGACAAAATTCCTCGTTATCCCCTTCTCACCTGCCACATCTATTTAGATTGTAAATGTTTGAGGCCAGGAACTGTCTCTCACCGTGTGTTCATCCCTTGCACAGCACGGGGGGGCTCCAGGCTCTGTTGGGCTGTCACAGGATTGTGCTGCACACGGTAAACAACACAGAGATCCACTGACAGTGAAACCCCAAAAGCATTTGTTACCTCATTTTACTCTGCAATAAATTCTGACCTTGGTTTAGTATTGCTATTGAAAAGACCTAAAGGCCAGTTCCCAGAAAAGCAGAGTCCAGGAACTGTGTCACTTATTAAATATTCAAATAACAAGTGAGCTTCTCTTACAAATAGCCCCCAAAATATTCCCTACACCAGAGGCAGTTTTCCTAACAAACATTTCTTCACTCTTGCTTCCAAAATCACACAGTACAAGCAGCTGCATGCACTGCACCTCCATGGGACACAGCTATGTGCCATCACACTTGCACAGAAAGTCTGCGGTGGTTCTGCTTGTGTTTGGATTTTATCACTTTCAAATCAGAATTGAGGGCATGGAGGATTCATTATTGACTTTTCTTGCTGCTTATTTAATACATATGACCTGGCCCCACCAGTTAAAAATACTGAAAAAATATTACTTACAAGAAAGAGGAGGACACGGAGCAGTCTCTGCTAAAGAAGGAATTGCTCTGCAGAAGTAGTTAGTCAAAATACATCTGTTAAAACAGGAAAAAAATCAACAGCAGTTACTTAAACATGTTCACCATATTCAAATTCAAGGAAAAAACGTTATTTTTGGACCGTAACTATGGTAAGGGTACATTAGATCCTCTGCTACACTGCTAATAATGAATAAGAAATCTGGAGGCAGAAAGTGAAGTGTTCATCAGAGTTGTTTTAAGTTGCTGTGTGATACCCACAGCTATCCCTGGGCACGTGCCTTGGCTGTCCCATGTGTCCCTGGCCAGACCCACGGCACGGGGGGCAGATCCACCATAGTGACCACTGTCCTCCAGGGGCATTCTCTGCTTCAAGTTGTTCCAGGTGCCTTTGCACCACCTTTGTCCTGTCCAGAGAGAAAAACCAGCCATGGGTTTGAGGGAGCAATAGGTCAAAACCGTCCTCTTTCTTCAGAACTGAGCAAAGATTAGTCCACAAAGAAATCACCAGCTTGGGCTTTCAGCAGGCAAATGCTCTGCTCTGCTTTCACAAAAGCCTACTCAAAATGTTGTATGTTAATTTCAATAAAGAAGCATACTCATGGAAATGTTAAGGTTGGAAAAAACTTCTCAGATTGTCGAGTCCAGTTATTAACCCAACCCTTCCTTTCACCGGTTATGGCCATGTCTTAAAAAAGGCAAACACTGAAACACCAAAAATACTTGACTAATAAAATACTAAAGAGCCAAACAAGTCAGTAGAACTCGAGGGGAAAAGCAAAAGGAAGAAGTATCACTCAGGTGGCTGAAGGTCTTTCTGATCTATGATGTTTATTTGAGAGCTCTCACAATATAAACATTAAGTTTGGGAAACACAATCACCCATACCAAAATCTGGTGAGTGTAGGACATGAAGCCTTGCTGCAAGACATAATAATCCCTATTTCATATGCAAGATTTATTCCAAGCATTTGTTATTACACCTCCGAACATAAACATAAAACACATATGAAAGATAACAGGCAGGACAATTCACTTGTAGAGATCATCCAGAACACATCTGACATGATCTCTTGTGTCAGATGGCCAAGCACATCTTTCTTAGAAGATCTTATATATCCATCAGCATAAAAGAGACGTTTCTGCCTCTGGTGTTGCACGCTGGTATCACAGGGCTGCTGTAAAATAGGTTCAGGGGGCTCATGAATCTGCCTTAGCCACCAAAGATAAACAAATCTGGAACTCATTAGTCTTCACACGGCAGTGTTTTGGCACACAGAGGAAAAGGAGTTATCAAGACTAAATTCAGAAAGGTTGATATATGTATCTACATCTCAAAATGTCTGTTAAACTGCCAACATGCTTCACATAGTCCCTGTGAGGTTTGTATTTTTTCCTGCATTGTTTAAGCTGTCAAATGTTAATGTGTTTCTGGCTTAATTTATTACACTGATATGACAAGTTATGAGCAAATGTATTCTTGTTTACTACTGTTAATATTTTGGTTATACTCATTAAGAGCAGTTTTAAGATTAGTCTTTTTTGTTATTTTGCGCAGTGGAAAAGAAGCAAAAGTGTTCAGTGAGGACTGTGTCCCACTGCTGCTTGCAGCACAGGCTTCAAACTGGAGTGCTCCAATTAACTATTCAATCATCACCACAGATCAGGACAAATCCTAATGAAAGGGTGTCCCAAAGCCTGCCTGATGGATGAACTGCCCTGCTGCCTATGAAATCTCACCTGGATGTGAGAGATGGACATTTCCACTGAGTGAAATTCCAGAATGTGCTCCTAAACAGCTACAGTGGTTTTCTTCACTAACAGGAAGCCAAGATGCAGATCATTTTCTTTAATGCTAGCAGGGTCACCCTCTCCAACTTCAGAGATGGCAGAAAGAATTCCCCAGCCTATCTTCTGCAGGGTCCAGTAGCTTTTTGTCATGTTTAGGCTTCTTTAGCTCTTGAGCTCCCTAAGTGAGAGCCAGTTTCATCGGAAAGGTGATGAAGCAGTCATGGTACGAGTGCCATGCTCTGGTGAAAATGTGAGAGAAGCAACTCACAGCACTGGCTGGGGTACACAGCACATGGTCAGTGCATTCCCCAGGAACACCTGGAGATGAGCTACAATCATCTTTATACATAAAAGGCTCTGTGATGAGCATGAACAGTGTCAGGCTGTCATTCCCACAGCATGATGCAATATGACACAGCTCAGTCCCAAACCCTATTGTGACACAAATTTAGAAGCAGACTTGGATGAAGATGTGGAATTCTGGCACGGGAATTATTTTAATATTTTGGAGTTTGTTTTCATTCTGATTTGGAAGGAAAAGAAGGAAATCTAGGAGGTTTGAAAAATTATCAGGCCATTTGGATAAGTCTCCAATTAAAATTCCACTTGGTTGCATAATACAGAGACAGGAACTTGGAAGTCCCAGATGAATGGGAGTCTCAGTACTCGGGAGCCAATGCTCCTGGCTTTCCATGCATGCACAGAGCCCAGAGCTGCAGCAATCTGCTCACTGGGCTGTCAGGTTGCCCGTCAGCTGAAACTCCGACGCCTCTTCTGCCCTACATTCAACCAGCTACAAATCCTGCTCAGATCCTCACAAAACAGTGTCCAAGTAACTTTCTGGGAAATCCACATCTGTGTGGGCAGGGGCAAGATCCTTGGCAAATATGACCTCCCTAACTTGAGGGCATCCCTGTTTATGTCCAGGAAGAGAACTACAAAGTTTCATTATAATTGTCAGTGATTAAAGCACATCCAAGGCAACAGGAGAATTTCTGTTACCCTCAGTTGCCTTCGGGCCCAGAGGCTACATCTACACCACCTTGCAGTATTTACTACATATTGCAAAATTCATTGCAATAGAGAGAAATTGCCTACAAAGTCTTAGCTCAGAAGGATTTGCTTATCTGGCAGGGTATTTTAGTAGTCAAGTTGAGACTTTTCTCTTTCAGTAGCTGAATGAAGCAGATGGTTTGATTCAGTGTGGCTACAGAAAGGGAGCCAAGGCAGTTCTGGGGCTATGTGTGCAAAGCCTTCACATCAGGGCTCAAGAGCAGAGCTGCTGCAACATTCAGTGATGAAGAACGTGGCAAAGAACAAGCATCAAGCAATTACTGGAATGAATTCTGCAGAGGCAGCTCACGTGGACTGACTGGCCTGGTGGGCTCTGTCCATCCATAGCTCACATGGTTCATGGGGGTACCGAGAGGAGGGTTCTGAACTTGGCCACTTCTTCCCTTGCATTATCAGGAATGTGCTTAAATGTGTGGGCTTTAATAACATGTAATGCCTTGTGACTGTCTGCCTCCAGAGTCTCTTTGAATATACTTATCCCCAGGACACCAAGAATGGCAGAGCAGGACTTTTTTATAGCACTTCCTCAGGTAAAGAACAGAAGATGAGTTCCAGGCCTTGCTCCTGTCCGTATGTGACACAGGAATAATGAGGACATTGCTTTGATTGAAGGGACTTACTTTTCCACAGGCTATGGTCCCTTTTTGGAAACACACAGCCAAGAACTCCATTCTGACCTCTCGTTACACTCCTACATCTTCCACTATTGTAGCACTACCTATATATTTCATTACATTTCACTCTATCAGCAATCCTAGATAAAATTTTCTTATCACTTATCAGATGCACATAATATATATATTTATTTATTTTCAATTTTCTGGCATGCAGTCTGAAACAGAATCAAATTTCTTGTTGCTACAAGCCAGTCCAGGCACCCTGAGAAAACATGCCAGTTGACAGAGGTAATTTATATTTAGTTTGCAAAGGGTACACAAATTTGATCTCTGTCAGATACTTTGCCGGGAAGCAGAGGTATCCCAACATTCAGGTAACCCAGATTTCCAGATTAGGATGATGGGGCAATCAGGCTACAGACCTCTGCTTGCTTAACCTTGGGAGGCACCACTCTGTTCTCAGTGTTTTACAGTAAATCCTCAGTACAGCTTTCGTTCATTTTCACTTCACCACCATTGTGTGAGCTGGCCTCCAGTGCTGACATTCCTTCTGCCTAAACATGCTTTCTCCCTTTATTTTTTTTGTTATGCTTCCTGACATTTTTATTTTCTGGGTCATACCCCGCTCCACTCCATATCATGAGCAAAGCAATAAAATTACTCACATAAAGCCTCTGCGAGAACTGGACCCATTGCTCTCATCAGTGAGCTCCCCTCATGTTTGATTGTTCAGATCTGAATAGCTGGAATATGTTTTAATGCATAAAAGCACATTGTTTCATATGCCCAGGGAAGTTGGTGATGATGGGTAGATCTCAGCCTGCATTGGAAATGCAGTACCTCTCTAACAAGTTGTCAATCTCAATTAAGACATCAACATGTCGAATTAGGAAGGTACTGCTGCACAGCCTATTGTTGAACTGCGTGTCAGGTGAAATAAGCACTAATTATACACTTAGCCAAATATGTCTGTTCAATATTACTTCAAAACTAAGGTCACTGAGTTATTGTGAAGTGGTAGTTTACACTATTTTGGATCCCACCAAATGGCAGGTGGCCATACAAATATGCAACTCAGCATGTTCTGCTTGGTCCCCACAGCTGTGCTGCCAATCAGTTAAGGATGGCTGCAAGTAAATGCTAATTAGCTTCTGTTGATCTGCATATTCCAGCAGCCTCCCAGGATTCCCATTTTGATATGCAAGATTGCCAGTTGGGTATGTGATTGAATTAAGAACCAGAAAAGATTTTATCTTCCATGCAGGAAAATGTGGGTCTGAATCCCCAGTAGAGGCTGTTATCACTCTGATTTATGTTTGGCAGTGCCTGTCATTGGAGTGGTAGCAAAGGCTCAGTGCTAGAGGGTGCTGCCTCCCTTCTTTTGGAGGAGAAAGACTCTCCTTGTTAAGAGCAAACATTCACCATCTGGGGCCCGACCCACTCCTGGCTTTTACATTTGCAAGGCTTCCACATGTCTGCTTCTCCACACAGGGTCCAGCAGATGCTCTTCTGTAGGTTGACTGGTCCTCGAAGAATTAATAGGAATAAAC
>VYZQ01055067.1:62511-97115 GCA_013400655.1 Mystacornis crossleyi
AATTTTACCTTTTTCATGAGCATCAGCCATGAAGACTGACCAGTTGAGACCCCAGCTTCTCTGGACTTGGAAAGCTTGTAGGAAGTTTGCTCCACAGCCACACATCTCTCAATGAGAACAATGAGGGAGGACACTCAGCTTGACAGCTAGGGCGTAAAACTCCCATTCTTTCCTTAAACACAAAAATGATGAAAACATTTATTATGAAACATATTTTCCATTACTGTATTGTAGAATGTAAACAAGTTCTCATGACATATGGGGCCATGTGTTTCCTTAAAGAGGTGTTATGTATGTCAGAAGCAGCATATGTACCGTGTGATACAGCTACCACCATGGTAAGCATTTGTTATTGCCTAGTGAACAGGTGCATAAAATCCCCATGTAAACAGATGTCATAGCTGCACTGACATCTCTTACTCATGTCTACTCCTGCAGGAAAATGAGGGGGTTTGTTTCCCCCTCTTGGGTGTTTAATGTGGATGGCCTAGACTTGTGTGTCTGCATCTTCCCACTTTCACGGATCTCCCTCTTGACTGCGCAGTGGCTTTTAGGAGCCAAAATCCCCCAAAGAAGAACCCTTTTCTCTAAGAGGCTCCACACTCATGCTCTTTCCAGAAGTCTCCATACAGGTACTGTTGGCAGGCACAACCAGTTTCACAAAGGAACTAATCTAATATTGAGAATCCTGAAAAGTATAACCAAATTTTCTCTTAGCCCCTAGAAGCCCCTGGAAGATGGCTTTTCTCCATGAAAAAAAATTTAAAAATCAGACAGTTCAAGTGGAGCTCATTAGAAAAAGACAAAACCTACAGAAACACTGCTCTTTGCTGTCTCACTCGGCAAGGTGACGCTTGCAGGTGGACTAAGATGACCAGGTGAAACAGCAGATCTCACTGGGAGTCTCTGCATGGCCACAAGTTCCTGCAGTGGAGCCAACCCGAACTCGCTGTGCTTATGTGAGAAAATTGTCCTTCCCCACTAGCGATCTCAGAGATACCTGCACATCTCATGAGTTCCAGGTGCTCTTAGGTTTGCACATCTTAATTAGTGCAACCCTCAATTATCAGGTCACTTTGGTGAGAAGCTCGCAGAACCCTTTGTACCAACTCCCTGAACCCTTCAGAGACTGAGTAACGTAAGGAGTAAACAAAAATATGTCATTTCCTCTTATCAAACATATGCATTCAAATCAGGCAAAAAGTCTCGAAAGCTAAGTGTGGTACAGCTTCACACAAACATGAAGGGGCTGGTGTGCCAGATCTGGCTCTTCCCTTCTCACACCTTCTTTTAAACTGAGATATTTGCCAGAACTTTTCAATGTAAGCCAAAGCTGCGGCTCTCTGCTGTTCTCAGACGTGGTCACATTTGTGCTTGTCCTTGCCTGGTACATATTAAAATAATAATTTTTGCTTCCTTTCACCCTTCCAGAGCAAAGTAGTCTGTTTCTGCTCACATACTAAATTTTTAATGCAGTTTTCATTTTAAATTCCTTTAGCACAGTTTCTGTGGTTCTTTCTGCTTTCCTTTCTTCCCCACTCCCCTCCACTATGGCTTGTTGCACAAAAGAAAAAGCCATTCTCGTGAAATTATGAAAAGAGACAGTATATTAGGAACATTAATCTGGGCTTGATCCAAAGCCCACTGGAGACAAGGCTATTCTTTGCGTTTATTTCAACAGGCTTTGGATCAGTCACTCCCTCAGCAAAAGTCTCTCAGCATAGATCATTTAAGTTATTAACCGCGGCATGTTTCTTTCCGGTGAAATGCAGCACTGGTGGCACCAGATAACCCACTGCAAAAAATGTATATGGTAAATCTGAGCATGCTCAGCACTTTATTTATGGCAGTTTCTGATAGAGCAGCCAGGCTAACCAATATCCATAAATTCTGTGTAAAGGGAGGTGCTGTGTGCACTGGGAACAGCACGGGTGCAAGTTGCGGCCCTATCCAGGTGGCTGAGGTTATATCATTTCTTGACTTCCTTGGGTTTTCTAGGGTTGGTGATGACAGATCACAGTGGGAACCTGTCCTTTATACAGAATGTCCTTCAAGGCTCATCCTGCTGACAGAGATGAGGTGATACAGTGAAAGGAGTGAAGCACAAGCCAAGGAGATTGAAGGTAAATCTGCTGAAGACCACCTGGGAGAAATGATCCTTTCATGAAGAGACAGGCATATAGGAAGGAAGACACAAAGTTCTGCATGGTTGGCATCCCCCACACCACGGATTGCCAGCAGGCATCACTGGTTTGGGTGCAGGTGTGGAGCTAGACAGGGCAGAAAGGTCTCTTCCCTGGCCAGGGGGTCCCACCCAACCACAGCCAAGTGCCTCCAGTCACCTCTCACTTCTGGAAACATCTCAGGGTTGGGGTTTTTTTCAGGAACATCTCTCTGCTGTCTCTCCCTGTTCTGACATGGCTGAGCTGGAGATCAGGCAAGATCACAGCCCAGAGCCAGTGGTACAGCTGCAGGCTGTAGCAGGATCCATAGTACACCCTGGAATTAGGGAATCATCCTCCTTTCTCCCCTGCTTCCTTGCAGTGCCTTTCCAAGATGCTGTGACACAGAGAAAACACTGGTTTACAATGACATTTAAATTTCAAGTATTTAAATACCAGTAAGAGATGCTCTACAGCCATTTACCAAGGAAGTTTTCCACAGCCCTTATTTCTGAG
The DNA here is from genome assembly GCA_013400655.1 of Mystacornis crossleyi. NCBI lineage: Eukaryota > Metazoa > Chordata > Aves > Passeriformes > Timaliidae > Mystacornis > Mystacornis crossleyi. The sequence continues at coordinate 65,190 of VYZQ01055067.1, forward strand.
CAAAGGAGCAAGTTAATTTTCAAATTAAATTATGTTGGATATTCAAAAACCATCACATCCATATACCCCCATCTTTCTCCCCATTCCCTGATCACTTCATTAAAACCATCTTTAACGGATACCAGGAAATTCATACCAGAGTCTTTTAAGACAGTACTTTTTAGATCTGTATCAAACCAGAACGCAGGATCTGAAATAAAATATTAAAAATTCCCCTTTGACCTTACTCCTTGAATGTGTATATTTTTCTTGAGCTGTCCTCATCTCTCTGGGAACCCTTTTACTGTGAAAGATAGAGTACTCCACTTTTTCTTTTTCTTTTTTTTTTTTTTTTCTTCCCCAGGAAAATCTTTCGGACATCAGTGGCTGGATCAAATGAAGGGATTCACCCCAAGATCTGTTCTGTTTTCCATCCTTCATCTCAACCAGAACCGTGCAGCAGGGGTGGGACAAGTAAATGCAGAGTGTAAGGACCTGTTGTTACCCAGCATTCAGGGCCAACGGCAGCACAAAGAAAAGATATTCTTTCAGAGAGGAGCAAAATAACTTCCTGTCGCAGCATTGACTCAGTTTTTACACTTTAAGATACAATTGTAAACTTTTTTTAGAGTAACTAAAGAGAAATTATGAAAAGAATATCTTTGAGGATCAAAAATCTTGATCCTAGAATGGGAACTTGTTAACAGGGGTTTTATTAACCTTAGTGACTCATAGCTCTGATTCTTGAGGTCTTAGGCAAGACACAGTAGAAATAATAGCAAAAATACAAATGAGCAGAAAGCAGATGATCTGCAACTATTTTGCCATCATAAAGTAAAATAGTAAATGGGACAAATAGGGAAATGTATTAGAAATTTTAAAGCTCATAAACTTAAAATTATCGGTGAAGATGGAATGGTGGAAAGCCAGATAACCTCCCCATTGTTTAAGAGCTGGATTTCTAGAGGGAATTAAGTATTATGGTATATGCTAAACCATGTTGTATCACCCAAGGTCTATTAAATTGTCATTCTAGGGTCCAGATTTTATCTTCCCCTATCATTGCTGGAGTTTGTTTTCCTAGAGTCTTGACTTGCTCCTTAATGCCATTACTGAGTAGGGTCCCTTGAGAAATTCCATTCCTCTATTTTATTTTTATAGTTTTCTCTGCTGATTAATTCCTGAAAACGTATTTCAACCTTTCAATTTCTAGCACATATCTCATTTCACATGTCATGAGAAGCAAAAAAGTATTGCTTTTTTTGAGGAAGGTCTTATTTTCCTTCCCTCCCACCCTCTACATTTGACTAAATAATTTCATTTTCAGCTGAGCAGAATTACAGAAAGGTTTTGGTGTGTTGCCACAGTTTTTAAGCTTGGTAAGGCTCAGACACCACAGACCAGGCTGACAGCTCCAGTGACTTCACAGGCTTCCAAGGGCTTCACAGTGCTTCTCCTGTGAATGATCCAGTATCCCAATATTTCCCAGTACCAGCATCACCCAATGAGCTTTGGCTGGGGTAGGTTGAGAGAAGACTGGAGAAAGTGTGTTCTACTTCAGGTTTTTGATAGTTGATTTGGACTCCATGCTGTGATGAAGTGCTGGATGCTGATATGCATCAAATCAAACAGCGCAGAGGTAGAGCTGCATGACAGCTTAGAAAAAAAAAAGTAGGAGAAATAAAAGAGAAATAAGTGATCCTTCATTTCCAAGGACTTCCGTGTCTTATCTTTCCAGAAGATTGCTACAGCTAGCTCAATTATTACTTTCCTGGGATGTCTTGTTTGCTTCCACTAGACGGAAGTAATATAAAATTATGTAAATCAGCTTTCTTGAAGTAAAGAATCATGGACCAGTCAATAATGTTTATGCATTAAGAAAGGGCAGCTCCTCCTGGAAGAAATAACACAGGGAGCCGATCATAAGTAAACATTTCTAAACAGACAAAGGGCTGGTCCCTGCAGCACAATATATTATCATATTTCCACATAATTAGTTTGTTTTCCACTTGAAATCAGAAAACGATTCGACATTGCATTCTGTGCCTCAGGATGGTGCATACAGTACAATTCTCATGTGCAGGTTCATATGTTGAATAATTAGTAAGAATTAATCTGTTGAAATTAAAGTTTGGAATATTATAGAACTCATGAATAGTGCATGGAACAATCAAGTAAATTAAACCAGAAACAGAATTTAGGAAGCCAGACAATAGCAGATGACTGCTGGCAATCTGTTTTTTAATCAGTGCGTTACAAGCCAGAGGGATGAATATTGTTACTGACTTTGGAAAATAGTGTAAAACGTTAGCAGGCACAATAAAGAAGACTTAGGAAGTGAGCACATTTTTACCGTGTTTGTTAAAGAAGGGCACTTCAAAAGGACCTGCTCAGATGTGTATCTGCTCTCCACGATGCTCAGATCGGAAAAGACTGGACTTACGGATTGGTCCTGTACTTCTGGTCTGCACTGCAAGTGCACTAAGGACTTCCAAGAGCTCCATCCCTGCCTATTTTAAAGTTGTATTTGCCTATCTGAAGCCAAAAATATGTAAGTTTCTTCTTAGCTTCTTCAAAATTAGCAATTGAGTTGCTGTAGGTCTCGGGCAGCATGAGACCAGTGTGGCGATTTCTCATTTTAAGAATTCAGAGCATCTATGCTTTAGTTCAATTTTATTTTAAATGCATTTAACCATCATCAAGATTTTAGTTTTTTGTTTGCTTTACTGTGAAGAAAGCACTGGTCATGCCTTAAAAAAAAAAAAATGCGAGCAGTCAGAAATCCTGTGAGGACTAGGTTGATTCATGCTGAAACGTATGTATTCCTTCCCTTGAAGGGAAGAGCTTTAAATCTACATGCACACTTGACTTTTTCTGTTCTGTATGATCCTGTTAAATTGGAAGAGGTTTCCAGATCTATTTGAAAAATGGCCACTACAGTTAGCTGAAACTTCAATCTTGAAAATGAATGAATGGAGCTGGTCCAGTACATTGGCTCTGGACCAGTCTTTAAAATACAGCAGAACAATGAATAACTGAATTCACAGCCAGCTGGTATCATAGTTGGGCAGTGAAAGTGTCAAAATATTAGTGACTTTTTTACATTTGTCAAAATCATTGCCAATATGGGAAGCATGGGCAGCTTGCAAATGCGAATCTTACACCAAAATAGTTTTAAAATCTTGCCTTAAGAATGTGAGTGCAGCTCCTGGTTTTATCTCGCCCATCACGGAAAAGACGGAAGAGAATAAAATATCTTTTACTTAGAAGATAAAAGCTATTATTGATTTATCATCAAACATCAACTACTAATGTGGTTGAGTGGTGCTATATGCCCTGAAGGAATAATGGATCAACCGGCATTTCTGTGTCTTATTTTCTGGAGTCTAGTAAGTCCATTCTAATAAGTCCATCATCTGATTCATTTTTAGAATTTTGCATGTAGCATCTCCATGAAAAATAAGTATAAAATTTATATATGTCTATACATACTCACACAATGTAAAGGAGAAGGAAGCAGAGTTTGGCCATGCTTCAGTTCCAGGAGAGAAAAAGAAAAATAAACATATGTTAGTGGTGTCTGACACATCTTTCTGCTCCAATAATTTGATAAATGTTTGTTTTATTTTTAAAACAAAATTTTGCTGGCATTCACTGGATGCTGCAGTTGAGACAGTTTCGCTCTTTTTGGAAAGAATAAAAAAGCGTCTCCACGCCCGAGTTCCTCCCGTGCAGCAGCTCAGAAAGCGCCTGTGCTTATGCACTCGGTTTGTTCTCCGGGAAGACGCCGGGGAATTTTCGTGCCTACATTGCGGGTGCTTCCTTACCCCCACGGACACAGATCCTTTGGGCTGTCAGGACTCCAAAGGGGTTACACCAATTATCCTGTGATGGGGTACATGGCAGCCCAGCACCGCTCAAACCAAGACCCACCTCTGATGGAACACAATGGATTTTCAACGAGACTTCTGGTGACCTGAATCTGCTGACAACTTATTGATGATCTCCAAAGGCCTGATTTGCAAAAGTGAGTGAACAATTAACTCTTGTGACCAGTTATATTAGGATCTATGGAAGCAATCACAGAGCTAATGAACTTAGGAGCTGCAGCACTCCATCAGGAGCAGGTAGATTTGTGGGAGGACAGTGCAAAACTCCCACTGATGCGTTTTGGACACGAATCAAAACACAACTTTTAAAGAACAGGACATACCTCCTCATTTTTTCACTGAAAAAGACTAATTTCAAAATCAAACACGTACATAGGCAGATGTATACTTTATATAGGCAAATTCACTGCAGTGATTAAGAGAATCTTTTTACTGTCTCTGTGCCCAAATTTCTGATCGATTCCTTTTTTTTCCCCTTTGGAATTCATCAGTTTAAGTGAATAATCTCTTTATGTTCCTTTATTAGTTATAAACTGAGAACCAGGAACCTGTGCTATTTTCCCCTGCTCCTCTGTAATGTTCTTATTTCAGCAAAATAAGGTTTAAGCTGGAAAGTTTCCCTGAGAAGATTTTCATTTCTCATCTTGTCTGATGCAAAGTAAAGAGTATGCCAAGTGCCACTGACCTTAACTCTCCTGAATCAAAAATATCTGATGTGATATATAGAAAACTTTGATGTGTAGATATGCTAATCAGCAGAGAAATGTCAAATTTGCATACATTTCAAGTGACCCAACAATATTTACCTTAGAGCTAAGTTTCATATTTTTCTGACAATTGCAGCATTGAACAAGTGACTCATTTAGCATATCTAAGCAGCATTATGTCACAGGGATTTACCTCAGAGTTGTTTGAAAGCATCAAAAAGATGAACATCACTGTCTGAAATTAACAACAAGCCTAATTTGATTTGACAAATGATGTTGATTTAGATAGGGTCACTAGCTATTGAAGATGCGGAGGACAAATAGTGCCTTGAAGCCTCGATAAAACTGAATATTTAAACAGTTCATTATGCAAATTTGCCCTCTACCTGTCAGTAGTGACTAAAGTATAGGGTTAGAGTGCTGGAGAGGCTCGGTGCTAAGGAGAGGACTATTATGTGTGTACCTGGCGCTTCTTAAGAAAACAACTCCACAGACATTTACAGAGTCGATGTGCATCAGCACCATCCTCGCCAGGCCCGGCAGTGACAGAACCAACAAAGGCTTGATGCTGAAAACTTTCATCCTCAGCGCAGAAAACTTCATTTTACCAAGGGAGCAGGTAAACATGGACATTTTCCTGCTGCATATTCAAGGACTCATTCTCCAAGCCTTTCTCACAAGATGCACTTCCTGGGAGCCCAGAGGAGCTACCTGCATGAGCACTGCTGCCGCTCACATGAGGGTGCTGGACGGGAGCCCTGCGGTGTAATCAGGTGGGAAAAGACCTCCAGATCATCAAGTCCGACCCTTGACCAAATACCACCATGCCCACTAAACCATAGGCACTCATCCACGATGGCCTGGGAACCATGAGGATCCGGGTTGTTTACAGCTGTGTGCCCACCTACACATAAACCTCCACTATTGCTCCCAACATCACTCGGCCAACTGGTACCCATTAGCAGCAGAAAAAGAAAATCTCCTCCAAGATAAGACCTTAGGGCTTGAAAAAATACCTTGAGATATCATTGCCCATTCAAAACAGATGGCTTTAACTCTTTGGGATCTGTTCTAAAAAATGAAATATACCTAAATGCATCAATCTTATATAGTTCTGGGTAGATGAGAGCACATATTGCACCAAAGGAACAAAGTGTGTAGTAACCTGAAGTGGATATATAAGTGTTCAGGAATAATTAACAATATTTACATGTTCCAAATCTGCAGTACTAATAAATCCTTATTTTGAAAGGAAGTGCTGCAGAGTAATTAATCTATATAGCACAGGATGTCTGGGAATGTTACTCTTTACAAGTTAACTTTTTGTAAGACGCTTTACACCACCTTTTTCTCAGAGCTCAGAAAAGTCCATCAGCATAAGCCAGGCTGAATTCTGATGCAGTGCATTTAGAGAACTGCCTGAAAATGTCAGTTTACGTGTTGGTAAGTAGATACTATTGGAACAGCAGACAGAAGCTATTTAATTAAAGAAGTATGGGAGAGCAAGAACAATACAGAGGGCAGACAGAAGAATATCTATTCCAATCCCATCCCAGGAAAGCCTTGCCTGGGATGATCTGTGCCTCCATGGGGCAGGGTGCCTGTGCAGCAGATGAGGGATGTGCTGTCAGCAGAGAGGCTTGGACCCAGTCTGCTCCACAACCAGAGGTCCTGGTGATGCTGGTACGGAAGCCAAGCCAGACACGACTCGGGAGAGGCACTGCTCTTGCCCACAGCCCTGTGCATGAACACAGCCTACCCACCAAGGAATGGGATTTCTCAGGGCTGAGGAGCCAGGGAAATGTTTATACCACATGTGGTAGACTTGGGCTAAGGTATAGAGCAGCACGCTGTACAGACTTCCCAGCTCAGGAGCTCGTTAGCACCCAGGAATGTAAGCCAAAAGCATCATAAACCTTTTGCATTTTATGCTTTTATCTTGCAATCTTATTGATTCATTTCCATGTGTTTTGGGGTATTTGTGTTTTCTTTATCCAGGTTTATCCCATCTCCCCCTTGCTAGTCAAACTAATTGGGAGATGGCTGTATTTACCATTTCACCGGATCTGAGACAACATGCCTTGTGAGCAACCTTGATTTGTTTATAAACTACCCCCCTAACTCTGCTGAGCTTGTAAGTTCTTGGCTAATTGCTCTCATGTCCATGAAATGGGAGAAACCCAAGTCTGAAATGCATGGAAACAATTAGGGCTGAAAAAAAAAAAGGGAAAGGCTTTCCCTGTAAACAGATGTCTATGCCAAGATACCCTACCTAGAGCAACTGGCACGTGGTATGTCTGCAGATGGATCCACAGTAGGATCTAGCCACTTATATTTAGCATGCAGTGTTATTTGTTTTAGCTTGCCAGTGAGCAATAGGTGGCAGTTGGAGTGGGAACCCATCATTTTTGCACAGAAGTGCACCAGTACCACTCCAATCACATACATTTACCCTAAATTATTACAAATGCAACTGCTGTTGAAGAACGTTTTTCTTCAAAGTTGTCTTAGAAGAGCATAGGTAAGATGATTTGTAATGTGCTATCCTATTGCAAAGTTCGAGATGACATTTTGTTCGCATGTGGAAAAATAAAGAGCAATACAACAAAGTGTTCCAGCCTGTTTCATTATGTTGGTAATTTCCACTGCATGGATTTACTGTAAACTCTGGTTAACATGCATGAAGTAATTTCGCAGTCTGAAGGCCAGGAGGGATCATTTGTGCATTTAGTCAGATCCTCCTCCATAAACTGTGCCACAAAATTTCCCTGTCTTCATCCACTCTCCGTACTCTGTCTTCTTAGTGAATTAAAATGAAAGAAAATCCTTTTGAAGATTTGAAGCCTAAAAATTAAGAGAAAAATCTATTATCCTTTTTCCACATATACTGTTCAAAGATCAGAATTAGTCACTGTACTTTCAATTTTTTCCCCATTTGAATGCATTGATAACAAAATCAGGGTTGTCTGTGGACTGGACATAATTTTAAGCTGATGCAGGACTCCTGAAGCAAAAAGCTATTATTTTTTATGAGACGAAAAATCACTTGAAGGGAATGAGAGCACTGAAATGTCAGACAGACATGGTCTTTGGGCTTACATCCAAAAGGAATGGCTACATTTCCATGACCCGCAAAGCAGGCATAGATGGTCATACTGACCCCTTCTGCCCTAAAATAACCAACAAGTTTACAAGCTGCTACCTTGGAGTGGTTCCTTTAGCAAAGTCTTGCTAGTATTTGATCCCTGCCAGTTTACATATGACAATATTAATATTAAGGTTTCTTTCTTATGGAAAGGTGTTCCAAGCACCAATGATCATCAAGATATTTTTGTCTTTGTGAAATCATAAGTCAAAATAGCTTTTCTGGTAAAAGGAGAGGGACTGAAGCAACAGTTTTGATGAAAAAATGAAAAGCCTAGTCATTTATTTATATATTTAGATGCATTTCATTCTCTCCTGTTCTGCTGAACAAGCACCTCTGCACTCTCTGTATGAAAATGAAAAGGCTGCTTTAAAACATCTCAACATTTCTGAGTTATTGCAAATGCCACAGTCCAGAAATCAATAATTGAACCAACTTCAAGGAGTGCTGATTTTGTTAAGAACAAAATTCTCTTTTTCCAAGCATTGTTATTCAAATATCATTAATTTAATGACTCAAAGTGACGGTATGGGTTTATTTTTGTAAATCATAGTATCTTCAAAGCAGATTGAGTGTTTTTGACTCCTCTTTTGCCACAGGACAGATTCTTCAAGTCCTGCTAAATATAGCCAGTATTCACTAGCGAACATTCTACCTTTGAAATTGTTTCTGAGATGTTTCAGGGTGCCTCATGCTGCAGCTGCCCTAGTCCTTGGTGTTACACCCCCAAGCATAGGCAGGATAGGTAAGCAACCACTGAGTCAGGCTTGAATAACAACAGAAAAATGTGGTCCTTCACCATTTCTGGAGCTCTCCGCAAAATTAAGTTTTTCTCTATAGAAATGCCACTAATGGTAGCTCATTTGAGTATTTCATAAGGGATAAAGATTGAAATACATTATCACACTCTGGCTTTACATCCTCTTTGCTTTGTGAAGGTTTTAAGGTCTGTGATGGCTTGTGAATAAATACAGGTAAATAAATAGGTTTTCTCATTAGACTTTATTTCTTCCTACTAGAGGAAATCGAAACCACATATCGTTTTTAAATTAGAAAAAAATAAAAGAACGATGTCTCAATTGTGAAAAGAACAAGCAACTGACAAATACCAGGAGGATGAACAGCAAGCAGTGGTCTTCAGAATATTCCTGGAATGAATATCATTCTGGTGACTGGATTGCTGCCAAGACTTTTTATTCTGTTTTAAAAAATGCATAGACTAGGAGAGTCATAAAAGAATGTTTTGTCTCTGGAATATGCTGGAACAAAAGCCAGATATGCTTAGGCTTTGACATGGACATTCATCATGTCCCAAGCTGAATCCGTTATTAATTCTGAAAGTATTAAATATGGAATGGGCTGAGTGTCTAAAAAGTCTGCTATATTATTCAGTTATAACTAAACTGTTAAGATTGATTGAATTTTGAGAAACATCCTCCTGTATATTAAGTTGTGTGAACTCAACCAAGCAGCTCCCCTCGTCCCAGTCTCCGTGGGGACCTCCACCACTTTGCCTTACAGGGTGAAGCTGAAGCACCGGGATTATTTTCATTGGCATGGAAAGGTTTTCCACTCACAGAGCACAAGCTCCACACAAAATTCATAGAAGCTTCTCATTTTGAAAGCTTGGCTCCTGCCTGCTGGCCAAATTGACATCTTCCCCTGAAGGCTGCTGTAATCAGATTGTTGGAACAACATCACAAGGGTTCAATACATCCTGCACCTTTCCAGTTGCTCCTCTCTAGCCCTTCAGACCACGTTCAGGGACACACATGCAATTATTTCTGCTATTTAGTTACACTCTTCAGCAAGTTACTGGCTCACCAGTACTGGCTCACCAGTACTGCCAGATGCAGCATTATTATATCTTACAGCGCTTAGAAACCCACCAATATTTATTGTAATGTTGTACGTGTGAGCAGCAGTGCTGTGAAATTCTGAAGTTGCAGCATGGAGCCACTTCCACAAAATCTGTATTGAAGTGCCATTTCATTTTTCATTGCTATGTTTGTGCTGCATTAAAGAGAAAAGCAGGAGAGCACTCCGCCAGCTGTTCATCAGCACCATTGCTTATCACCAAGAGGAGCTTCTTGGGAGGAGAAAGGCTACGGCTACAGCTCACAGAGGTACAAGAATTCTTAAGGATATTCACCATACTAACAGAAGAATTTGGTATTTTTTACTCCTAAATGAAGGGAAGTCCTTACATTCAAGGGAAAAAACACACTTTTACAGGCTAAACTATTGTTAAATGTGGATTTCTGCACTCCAGTTTTCAATATAAATGCATATCCCACAAAAAAAAAAGTATTCCTAGACAGACAGCTGAATGCTTTCTTAAGCTCCCAACTTAGACTGTCTTCAGAACCTAAAAACAGAAGGAAAAAAAAAAAAACACAAGCCACAAATCAGGTTAAGTCTTGATTAAGAGCTGATCAAGAGGCTCTGTTAGGCTCTCTCAGAATGTGCTTTTCCATTTTCTAATCAATTTTTAAGTGATGGAAATAGCAGTAGCAGTAAATATTAATATTAGTGTTGAGCAAAGTCACCACTGGAACCCGTTGCACTGTGCACTACAGGAGCAGTGAAGGGACAGTTCTTGTGCAGAAGGACTTCCGTGTGAAAGCCATCACTAGGCAAAGGGATTACAAAGCATAGGAACTAAAAAATAGGTCTGGGAAAGTGCCCAAGGGCCCAGGCTCCACCATCCTATGGATCTAACCTGATTTTTTGGGAGTCTTGCTTTGATGACAGTACGAGGCCCCCTCTGTTGTTTCTTATTCCTTTCTTGTAGGAAAATCTCCACACCAGAGAAGTGTCCTTCCTCCTGTCCCCCTCCCTCCTGCCAGAAGTATTTTCTCAGAGTGAGAAAAGCCATACATATTAACACTGCCTCAGACTGCGTTACCAGAGGAAAGTGCCTTTTGAACCATGAATTCCTGATACTGAAGATCATCCGCCGGAAAAAGCCTTCAGCTTTACCTCTGACATTCAAAGCTTTTGTTTATTCCAGTAAGCGTGCATGTAATTTTTTAACTCAGAGAAATAGAAGACAAATGTCTGATGCCTACCCAGTGCAATAAAGAAGATGGGAGAGGATAAAAGGATGTTTGTGCTGTTCTGTGTTAAATTGAGATGAGAGTCTGATATTTCCTCTCAGTTTTAACACTGTGGTAGCAATAACATAGCTGGAGTCTCAATATTTCTCCTGTCTTCAGTTTGAGGCTGTGGCTGCACACAATCTGCATCATTTTTACTGCTCAAAATTATCTTCAAAACCAGTTTGTCTAAATGCTTACTGGTACTTTGTCCTGTCCCTAACCTGTATGATCAGAAGCTTGCTTTATTTAGCCCATTATATACCAAATCTGTTCGGCAGAGGGGATGCTCTGCAAGAAGAGGGAATCCTTACAGAATTTCTGCATAGGCTCTGATTTATTGTCAGAATAGTCTGAAATAAGTCACCCTCAAGCCAGATATGAGCAATTACATACAAATAAGAAATACTCTAACCCAGTTAAGTTAAAAATCTCTCTTTATCAAACCAGTGCAAGTTTGCTTCTAGACAAGGCCTACTAAAATTCACCATGCTGTTTTAAAACTATTTTTTAATACTTTTGGGCAAGCAGCTTATACATCCAGTGTGTGGCTAATATTAATGGCAGAGCTGTAAATCCCTCACAAGGGAGTTTGTGGAAGTGCTGATATATCCATTACCAGCACGAGAAAGTGCTGCCAGGCTCTTCTGTAATTACAGCTTCTTCAAAGGCAAAGTACATCATTTGTTCTGCAGAGAGAAGCAGCAAAAGCCAACATGAGAGGAGACTGATTTCAGAAGTCCTGGTGTCAAGGGCATGAGTGCTTTGGTACCCAGGCATCCTCACCCAGGTCCCACTGCAGCAGAGAAGAGCAAATACCCCTTCCTACCTTCTCCACCACCTTCCGGCTCTTCTTCCTCCTTCGTTACACCCACTTGTTCTTTTGCAACCCATGTTTCCCCAACACCCATCAACACAACAGTCATGCCATCCCTCTATATAGCATTTCCATCTGTAACTCTCAGAGTGTTTTGCAAAAGGCAATAAACAAGCTGCTTCCTCCACCCAAGGTCACCCAGAAGGTCAGTGCTGAGCCCAGGAACTGACCCCAACCTCTCAGGACCTGCAGCAAGGATGGGACATGCTGTACCACTCACAGCCACCTGTTAGAGAACGCCACAGCCTGAGGAAGAGCTGAGCTCTTACAGGGTGCTTGACACTACTCCTAATCATGTAAAAATAATGAAAACTATTTTCTGTCCATTTGAGGCACTTGCAAATTACCATTCACTGTCATATTTAAGTGCCAAACACTATCAGGCGTACTGACAGGCTTTGAAGGCTTCCAAGATGAGGTGGTATTAATACAAGCCTGTCTCACTACAGTACCACAAGAATTATACAGTAGATACTGAAATGTTGGACTCTGTGAGTACAATTTTATTCCCTGCAACTGGTAGGAACAGAGCCTTGGAATAGAGCAAGACAGCTGTGACGGAACCATTCAGCTCAGCACCATCCCACCCCTGTGGGGTCATCCCACATAACGAGGTTTTGGTCACGTCCCCCAGCTCAAGGGCTGTGGGTGGCACCCCACAACATCCCCAGGAATAAGTGGCTGTTCCTAAATAAATGTCCGGCTTTCTGCTGACATGAAATTCAGATGAATCTTGGTGTTACAGACCAGATAAAAACATTGTGCTACTGGCCCGTCTGCCTATCTTGTCTCTGCACTGGAAATAGCCAAGGGAAAAAAGCCTCCTGCTTCACATGCATGGGAAGATGGTCTCTGGTCACTGCCCAAGGTACCCGAGTCCATAAATATGCATCACAAACTTTCTAATTCTGCAGGCAGACATCAAGGGGAAATCAATACCAGAGGATGGGAACCTGGGACCTGCAGTGGCTGTGAATATCACTGCTGCATGATGGCATCTGAAAGAGGAATGAAGGCGGGGGAAAAAAGGGAAGGAGGACCCCTTATTATGAAAGAGAATTCCACATTTTGCCATCTTGGGTGTCACTCAGATACTGAATCCATGTTCATATAGTACAGAGTCTTAAGAGGATTCAAGGAGCTTGGACTCATTTTGAGCACACTACACTTGCTTTTGTGCAAGATAACATTTTCCACTCTGTTTCAGATGACCAGCTATTGTTGGGAGAGAACTACTTTGGACCAGGACAGAGGAGTAAGAAACATTATTTTACTTTCTGATAAGGTCACAAAACTCAGGTTATAAATCAGTCAAACTCTGCATTTTTTTATTGACTCATTAGCTGAATAAATTCAGTGATTCCCTGCTTAAAAGATATGTGATTCTCTTTCTAGCTCGTGACAAAATTCTGTCAGCAAGCAAGCAGAAGCAAAAATCTCCTAGACATTGTCAGTTATTGCAGATTTAAACCTGTGACTGGTAAGAAGATAGGTCACTACATATCAGAAAGGCTCCTTCATGAGCGCTCAATGTGTGTGTGATAGAAGTTAAAGGTAAGCAAATGCTTCTCAAACAATAATGAAAACATAGTTTTGGGTTTTTTCACCAGACTTAAATAATTTTAAGACTTGTTCTATATTAAGGAGAAATCTGACTGACAGTTTATTGCCAGCAGAGCCACAAAGGGGGGATCAAGTAATAAAAAATAGGGAAAAATAATCCGAACATCAGCTACTCAGTGCTTCCCCCCCGCCAAAAAATAACGGATCAACCATCCTACATGACTTCATCCCTAATATTTCTGATTCCTTTTCCATTTCAAAGCCATGGATTGGAACTGTTTTTTCCAGTGGCATTTGGAGCACCACATAGGTCTAAAAAGCATAAACCTGCAACCTTACTACAGTGTGCAGTTGCCTAAAAACATGCAGAGTAGGTGAAAAACATCACCAGCACAGGGTAGTGATATAATTACAGTATTTTGGACAAATTACTGAGTACGGGATGAAAGGTAATGTATCAGCACACTGTCTCCCACCTAAATCAGATCTTAAGTAGAAATTAAGAATTTTTTTCTGGCTTGAGGGCTGTTTTGTGATTTTGTTTTTTCCTATCATTTAATCTGGAGAGCTTTCTTTCAGATGTGGCCATCTAATTCAGACTTGGTCAAACTACTATTTTAAGTAACAGAATATCTAATGAAACGAAACAGGATAAAGAGCAATGAATTTCTACTCAGTCCTTAGTGGAAAGCTCTCTCCAAGATGAGCATCACTATTTGCACTGCTTAACATTTCAGGCAGATTAAGCAAGGACTGAAAACCTCCACACACCCAAAAACTGCCTTAGAGACTGTGCTTAAGTCTCAATTGCTCCAATACTGCTTTTGGCCTCTTTTATTTTCTGCCAACGAACTTGGGCCAGGAGCTGGAAGCCATTCAGATTTTAGAAAGTAAAAGCAAAGCATGTCCACGCTGGGCAGTTGCACTCGATTGTCTTGTGACTATTCCCAAAGATGACTCACTCGTTTCAGTTTGTTCGTGCTTTGACAGAGCAGAGCGTGAGCAAGCTCCTCCTGGTGATCCACGAGCGGCCCTGCTGTGTGCCGCTGGTTGTCATTCTCTCAGCAAAGCCTCACGTGGGCTGGAGCGGGGCTTCGCGGGGGATGGCATCTCTCCCTGCACACCATCACAGCAGCCAGGCTCAGAACTCCGTGCATCTGCTGGCAATCCACGGGCTGCACGTCCAGGGAATGATGCTCTAAGCGAGGGGTCACCAGATGGCCGTTCCTTGTAGCTTAACTTGACCTTCAGAGAGCATCGCTGTGTCCTACGCCGCGCGGCACCGCCGAGCTCCAAGGCACAGTGTAAGATGCATTAGTAGGTCAAACACTTACTTGGCTGGAGACCATTGTGGAGCTATTTATTATGGCCAATTGGGGCAGATTGCGCCGGGCAGGGACGGGCTGTAATAAGCACATTAATGCTAAGTGTCACACGCCAAGATCTGACAAAGAAGAGTGAAGAACATCAGTTCATAGTTCACTCGTCTGTTTTTCCCGGGTAACTGCACAAGAGGATTAGAGAGTTTCTGCCCATGCTAAATCTATCCTGCTGAAAAAGAATCGGAAACCTCAATTTCCCAGCCCCAAACTCACTCTAAATCCACCAAATCTGATTCAGTTGCAGTCAGAAAAAAAATCCTGACTGAACTACATAGGGTTAAGCACTGGCCAAAATATCAGCAGAAGCAGGAGGCTTGGGTGCTTTGAAACTCTGTTCAACATATGTCTGAAGGATTTTTGGGACTGCACAAAACTGTAGCAAAAGAAAAGATTGGCAAGGCAGATGTTCGTTGTTTACTGACCCCTGATGAAACCTGCCCTTTCCTTTACCCATTTGAGATGTTCAATAGATACGTTGGTGCTGATTTTTAAACCATGTGCTGCCAAAAATCTGGTGTATTTCTACGTCCCTGAGAGTTTGAAAACAAGAAGTACACTAGACTAGTGTGAAAACACACTTCCTTATGGCAGGTTTATAAGCTGATCACTGGAAATGAATTTCTTGCAAAGTAACATGTTGAAAACCATGACAGGCTCATTGACAACAAGCAAAGCCCTCACATTTCTATCTCAGGAAGAGGGTCAGTTTTCAGAGCAGGCACCAAGCGATTGTTTATTGGAGCTTTTGCAGAAAAAAAAAGGAAATTTTGCCTTCCGGGTATTTATGTGGAAAAAGCTGATACTGTCGCAAACACAAATAACACAAAAACAGGACTGTGAGAACTCCCAAGCACACTCAAGCTTTCCTTTCCACGCCATTTTTCTATATGGCTAACATGGCAACCTTGGAGTCTCAGCCAACGTGGTAACACTTCCGACTTTGGAAGAGACCAGCACTTCGCTTTGCTTGATTTTTCCCCACCTGTCAGGCATGTCTTGTCCAAGAATATTTCCCAAGCAGCTGAAGGGACGGAGGTGCAGACATGACAAACACAATAATGAAGATACTTTCTAGAGCAGCTTCCTAGAATTGCTGGGGCAGCAGCAAGCGATAACCCTCGGGACTCTCATTCATGGGAAGCCAACACCATGGTGGTCCCAGATGGAGTAACTCAGCATTTCTGAAGTCACAGGCACTATTTCTATCACACATTCACACCCTGCTTTCATAGTCACACTTGTCCTAGCTTTCACTTACATTTCCAGGTCTTGTGAATGTCAGAAAATAACCCCCACACAGGTAATGTGTAAAGCTGCTGTAAATGGGGCACAACCTAAGATCTAAAAAGCTGCGGAGCAAACTGGTATTAAGTGACATCCCGTTAGGGAAACCTCCAACATCCCATGCACCCTGGAATCAGTCTACGCATCTGAGCACACATAACAACTCAGGTCTCATGCTACAGGACACGCAAGACTGTCAACTTCAGAACGCAGATAAGTGTCTGAGTAGCATATCAAGCTCCACAAAGGACCACCAATATTGTTAAACATGACACACGGTGTTCTATTTTAAGCGGTGCATGGAGCAGACAAAGCAGCTTTCTTCAATAATACTAACTAGATTAGATGAACTATCATTCCATACATTGTGGAACAGCAGAAATTGATGAAGAGTGGGTTCCAAAATCCAGGGTGGCTTATTGTACTACCAGCAAATTCTTCAGCAGGGAAAGCCATTAAACAAAATTATGGACAAAAACAGGGAAAAGATACATGGGATACTGAAAAGAGCAGAGGAAATGTGATGCTCGGAGCCCCTGGAGTAACCTGGTGAAATCACAGGGTGCGAAAGGAAGCAGGAGTTCAGAGAAAGAAATTTGTCAGTCATCATCACTGCTAATACATCTTGCAGCCTTCACAGAAAGCTCAGCTGACGGCCTGTGCCATACTTTTAACAGAATACACGTGCCATTAATGCTCCATGTTCAATAACGTGAAATATCAGACCCTTGAGAGGCTACTACAGTGTCTGAGCTGACAGGGAGGAGAGGAGCCAGGGAAAACCTTCACACACAGCGGAGCTCAGAGGAAACTCAGTACAGCAGAGATGAGTTTGCATACCAGCAGCAGATATTCCTACAACAAGGGTTGCTACTGCATCTTTATCAGCAAACTCTAAACATGTCTCTTTGTGAAAACCAGAGAGAAACATGGCTTCAGTAGGAATCAAGGACCCTGACTCCATCCTCTGACTTGAAATCACTGTTCTTCAAGAATAAATCCTTCCTTTGCCCAGGGTGGTCCATTTCCTCCAGGATCACAACCTCCAGCAAGTTTCTCTTTCCGCAGAGGCAGACTGACAAAGGCATAGGCTGCAGATCCTCCAAAATCCTGAGCACAGACCTCAGAGACACCAAGTGCCTCAGGCAAACCTGGCAGAGGGGTGGTTGTCACAGGCAAGGACTCCACCCAAGGCAGCAGACTCACCTCACAATACCAAGGAGATACCAAAATAATGCAGGACAAATGAAATTAAAGAATCTATACCAACAATAGCATTTCCAGTAGTCCCACCTCAATATAGCAAGCACAAGTCGCAGCAGGAAATTACTTTGGGCAACAGCAAGAAGCATCAGAGAGACTTTTCCCCATTCCAGTCTCAACAGGTTCATCCTTCATGCAAGCAAGGGAGCTCCCTGGTTTTTACTGGATCAGCAGACAGCTACAATACCCAGCCCACTGCTGTCACATGCAGGAAGGTTAATTGTAATTACACAAGTGGAGTTTCCTGAGGAACGTACCTGGGGATCTGCCATTTGGCTCATGCTCTTTCTATGTTACAGGTAAAGCTAATGAGTACAAAATTAGGCACTTGAGAAACAGATCACTGACAAAGTCCACACCAGGTTCACTGGAGAGTGACATGAGCAAGTTCAGGGAATATTGCCTATTCTCTCATATCATCTTTGCTGCTCTTCAACAAATATGAAGGAAATAAGCTACCAAACACCTTTAGCTGTTGTTTTCATTTTATTAATGTCTTCCTACTGCCATTTTCAGCTCCTAGTCAATGTCTTTGATAGCTGACACATCGTTTCTATCACATCTTATTTTGCTGAAGGCATTTTCCAACTCCCTTAAGCCTTTCCATTCTCAGCTACAGCACATACTTTTATTAATATTAAATTAAATGACCTTAAAGCTAATATTAATTTAAATGACCTTTTCCCCCCTAGATCTGCTTTTTAAGTTTAATGAGATCCCACAACTATACCTGTACTTACCAACACCCATGGGGTTCAGTCCCTTATTGTACTGATTGTACCAGCTGAACTAAGGAATGTAACAGAGCAAAGATTTACAGGAAGCCTAAGTTCATATGGGGACCATGTTCCTGCTTCCCCTCCAGTAGTGCCCATTAAGTTCAGACTCCCTGTTTATATTTTGGCTTTCTGGCACAGCTGGTGATGGAGACAAAAGGGAATCTACTGAGCCTGAAACTTCACCCAGTGAACATCTCTGTTTTCTAAATGAGTTATCCCCAAAAGCTGTAAGGTCTTACATCCAGCACCAGGGCCAAACACACAGGTCGTGCTATCCTGTAAGTTCAGTCTCCTCACTGGAAACCAGGGACCCCACATCCACCTTCTCTTTCAGCTGCCAAGCCAACATGGAACAAGCAAGGGACCAAGCCTTCCCACCCCTCCCAGCTCCACCAGCCTTCCTTGGCAGGCTTGCCTCCCACAGCTTGCTTCTCCAACACCTCCCCACCTACTACTCCTATTCCTGCTGGGCTGCAGCCTTTTATAGCAGCTGTTTTTTGATTGGCATTTTTTCACAGATGGGGGAGGCAAATAGGTCCTTCATTAACCCTTTGCAGGTTGCTGCCAAATGTGTGTGGGGGTTATATGTCATTTTTGTTAATGAAGTGCCTTCTGGAATTGAACCCCGCTCTCCTTAACTGTGTAGTTCGGCACATCTAACTGGAAAGTACAAACAATATCAATTCTTAATCTTATTCATTGTCAGCAAATGAGGCAGTGAAGTGGTTGGGTGAAAAGCCAGAATTCTGAACAAACAGTCACCTTTATCCAAGATAGAATTTTAAGATTAGCAGACTCTAGAAAACAACGCAAGTATTTTGTCTCCACAGTTCTGTTTGATTTTTATTTTGCTAAATGAAGTCTAGGATAAACAGGAAGGAAGGAAATAAACAGCTTGCTTCCCTGCTTTCTCCTTCCATTCCGTGGATCCCCACCTGTTTGGATCTCTAAGGTAGCACTCAGCATCTGTTTGCAGGGACTGTGTGCTGGTGGCGTGGGACAGAACTCTGCAGCACGTGTGAGCTGCCTGGCTGCCTGACCCAAGCCTTGCTTTGCTGTCTTCTTCAGTCCTTGCTTTGCACACACTACTGGCCTAGTGCCCCACAGGAGAAATCAATTTGAGAAGGTTTATTAAAATGAAAAGTTCTCTGTCCCACAAGGGAACTTTTGCTGTTGGTGAAACGTGGATAAGGTTATAGGGAGAAGTTCTCAAAAGTAAGATTTAAGTGATTTAAACCGGAAGCATCTAGAAATATTTTCTAAAACAGTATTTACTCAGTTTTCCTATTTGTGCTGTGGCTACAACTAACCAGGGATACACACCCTACATCCTCACCACTTCACAGGCTCAGGTACTTTCTTCTCCATTCCTCTCTCAAATATAAGGTTAGGAACAAAGCCAAGTGGGAAATAGGGTGGGAACATGACAAGGTATTCCAACTGCTGCTTGGGACAGGGAAAGGTGGAGGAGAAATCATCAGTAGTGGCTAGAAAAAACTTCCTACATCTTCTCAGAACAACCATCTTAGGCATTCTGCATCCATGGGAAAGGGCTGATTGCTTAATTTACACCTTGAATGAGCTCTGTGGCTTCTTCTAAAGGGACACTTGTTTAGCACTTATGTAAGTCATTAACACAAATAGTCCATTCCACCCAGTTTTGGAGGGAAAACACAGCAAAAAGCATCTAATAAAATATATTAGATGCCTTCTGCACGATGATATAATACATCAAAAATCTGATTTTAAACTTTTTGACAAGTTGCCCCAGGCTTTATATCAAAATTAGCCCTGTGCTTCTGCTGCTGAAAGGAAGGAGGAGGGGGGACAGCAGAACACCACGCATTAAGGAAATAAGCAACTACATGAAAAAGGTTCGAAGAGTAAGTGGCCCCAGTACTCCAGTGGTTCCAGGGATTTATGTGACATATGGTGAAAAGGCACAAGCTCAATCTGTCTCCTTTCCAAAGTGGTCAAAGCCTTGTGGTTAACACCATGCCACGACCAAATGGGAAAGCCCTGTCAGTGACTAAATATCGTACCCTGGACTTGGTGCTGTGTTGATGGAGCCACATGGAATATGGACAAAGTGGAACTCAGACAGTGAGGCTGTGTTTGCTGATCATGTACAGGCAAACAAACTTTATGTTCATCCACAAGACCAAACAAAAGATGTTCCTGCACCACGTCATTAAGGAAAACATGCAAGAAACCCTTTCCAAATTTCACCATAGAAAGGAATGCACATGCTAGACTTTCCTGCAAGTAAGGACACATGGGATGTATGTTTGGACAGGCTTCTGAATGGCCATTGTTGTGCCTTTTCCAGTGTGCCTTCAGTGCAAACTCTGTGTACTCCTTCATAGGCACGTACAAAAATGTCTCTCCTGGGGGCATCCAGAGCTTTGCACCTTAAATGTGAAATTATACCAGCAGGCTCCAGAACCAGCATCCTTATGATCATGGAAAATGAACAGAAGAAACCAGCACTGGTTCCCTGTTCTTATTTGTGTTTGAAATCCTGCTTGTTTTGGTGATTTATGCAGGATAATAAAAGAACCACTAAGATATTTCCTCTATGCAACAGTATAGCCACACCTTGGCGTTTAGGGAATAAATATTCTTTCAGTTACGACACTGTCTAACACTGTTGAGCCTCTGAATTGGTAGTGCTGCTTTTTAAATTAAACTCTTCAGATTGGTAATGGGAGAAGCACTCATTTCTCCAAAAACCCGCACTAATGAGGTCTCGAAAAGTGGCTTGATTTCCCCCCCTTGATTTCATTTGCTTTCCCGGTGTAATGTCACATTTCCTGGTTTAATCAGGAATAGAAGCACAAACGGCCTGTGAAAGAGCTTGTTCTTTTGAGACTGCTTTACCTCAGCTTGGTTTATTTATTTATTGGCTTTGAATAAACATCTGGAACAGCCAAGTGTTTTATCCCATCTTAGCATTTGACACCCATCTCTAATAGCGGAGTGGACCATAGTGGAATTAGATCCAAAAAGAATTTCTCTGCATTCATGAGTGCCGTGTTCAGTGAAACTTCACATCCACAGACAAAATCCACAAATTGTCACTGTGCCCAGACAAGTTACTTGTCATTACGATGATCTGCAAGGCATCCATAGAAAGAAATCATTTTGACTGAGCTTCGTTCCTCAAGGACAACGCCAAGGTTAATTTATTTGTTTTTCAGTTGGAGTTGGGGGTGGACAGTCCCTGGAAGAGTAGCAGTGTCTGCCAAATGCGTTTCTGGGAGTATTTGCTCAACAACTACTCTTCTATTCCACACCTTCCCAACGTGTCCAGGAATGTAGGCTGTGTCCATAAGCTCAGTTTGTTCTCAAGGTTTCACTCCATCCAAGTTGTCCCTGGATGAATTTCCCAGGATTTTTAAGAGTGAAAATGGGGAGCTAAATGTCAGCGACCAGTGACATGAGAAAGAAATAAGAAATAATAGATACCATATTAGAGAGAAATGCAAACCACTGAGATGGGAAACAAAAAAAGAAAATCAAGCACTAAACCCAAAAAATCTCCATTTTGTTCAGAATGTAGAATCACACTGTCAGAAGAAGAAAGTCCTCTCTCCCTTCAAGAACTGCTGTCTGTGATAGAGGCAAAATATTTGCCCTTTCTTCACGGCTTTTTTTGTTGTGTGAGGTGGTATCTTGCTGTCTGCATAGTCTGCATAGGTATTTCCTGAGGTCTCCTCATCTGATTTCCTGAGGTCTCCTCATCTTTTAGGGACTATCTAAGCTGTCAAGATACAATCTTGAGGTGCCATTTTGACATTTACAGCCTGTTGAGAAGAGATTTCCAGAACTCTACACTATATTTTTGTAAGTTAATATTCACTATATTTTTGTAAGTTACTATTCACTTTATTTTTGCTTTAGCTTCCAGGGTTCAGAGGCATGGCCGTGGGCATGCAATAAACAGCCCCAACCATACATTTGGAATCAAGCCTTTCTCACAGAACCACATCCACAGACATTTTTGGCTCTCAGTAGCACCAGGGTAAATAACCTCACCTCCTACAGATTATATCCAAACCAGAGGAGAAAAATGCATATTATAAAATGACACTTATTTAAGGGAAGTTGGATTGTAGAAAAACCGACTGCACTTTGAACATACTTGTGAATGTCATCGCAAAAAATTAAAAAGCGAAGGTCCCTCTTAGTGAAATTCAATTTTCGGGGGCCACAGTTTGGTAATTGGAGACCAGTCAGTGCTTGGGGGAATTTTTTTCCAGTCCTCACTCAGACCGGCTGCCCTCACTCAGACTCACTCTTAATGAAGACTGACCAAAAACTTCTGGAGGACAGCACAGTTCAGACATCACACCTACAATGGCAGAAGAAGAAGACCTCAAAAAAACAAACAACCAAAACCAAAAACAAACCAAAAAAACCCCAAGCCCTCCCCCCCCCCAAAAAGCCACCTAGAGGACACAGTAAATTAGGTACAAATACAAGTGCCTTCTTCAAAAAAAACAAGGTATTTCATAAACATTTAATTTAAAAATGATATCTTTGCTGGGATATGGTGCTTGTAATCCAAAATAACAATGTCAAAATTCAGCCTCACATGAGATATCCATGCCCCATATATTTGAGCAAATGTGGACTCAAACCCAAAACTGTCCTTCAAATTCTGCATGTGTGTTTAGTGATAAAATGACTTTTTTTTTGTCAGTGTGTGTCATACCCATTTACATTCTGTCCAGTCCTCCAGTACTGAGAACCATATGGCTGTTGTTTTAAGCAGGTTGAACTCTTTTCAAAATCCATTTTAGGGAGCACACTAAACACCAGCTTTCTGAAATGAACAGAGCATTTATTCACGTGTAGGGAATTCATGGAACTTCCACCTTCATCAATAACAACAAATTTTGTCAGGACACAAAAGGTGTATTTAATACATTAAGAACATAGAGAGTTCAGACTGAAATTAAAAGTTTTCATTGCATATCTGTCTATTAAAAATGCCTGATTAACAGCTAGCCAAAAGAAACAGTTGGGATGGAGGTGTGATCCCAGGCTACAGGACTTGAAAGCAATACAGGTCCCAGTGTTTGGTAATTTCAGAGATGTGAACTTCATTATGGCTTGTGCCTACACTGTCCCATTCAACAGCAATAGTAATTAATATTGTTATTTATTATAATAAACCACACATGGCTTACAGTGACATCTGATATCCAAAGTGTGCCTCCCAAAGAAGAAACTCTTCTCAGAGGACATTCTCCCTGCCCCAGACATCCTTTCTGTGCTGAGTCACATGGCTTCCCAGGGTATCTGACTGGGAATAGAGCCCCTTGCAGCCTCCCTGAAAATTTCTTCATATATTTCTAGTGTCACACATTCCTGTCCCATTCCTGAAAAGCTAATCCACTACCCCCTGTATATTACAACTGTCTGGATTAATATTTAAAATTATCACTAAATACTGCACCTCTCACTTCTTAATCCTGGCTTCAAAGACAGGAGTGACTTACCAAAATCCTGTTGATACAGTGAGATTGTTTTGCTTAGGGTGAGTGCAGAATTTGGCCACTATTCATTATTACACCACATAAGTGGTAAGGTGATTATTTCCAAACTCTCACTCAGCATGTGGCCAGGTGACTTAGCTATTTGCTTTATTTACTTATATCCTTCTGCAGTTAATTACAAATTGCTGGCCCCAAATCAGGACCACAGAAAGAAACAACCACTGCAGCCACAAGGATAGAAAATCACACTTTACAAGGTTCCCAAAGAGCTGGAAACTCAAGTTTGCTGTCTACAAACAGTGACAGGGATAAAGAATAAAACAAACTCATGCAAAGCAGGGGAAATGCATCTTGGGGAAGCCCTGACTTCTTGCACCAGGTTACTTTGTGCAATACACTGATGTTAACCTGACACAGCACATAACTGGAGAACTCAAGTTAAATAAATGAAATCAGCTGTCTGAGTTCTTTAAGATAAATGATGTTATTACAGCATAATTGTATAACCCCATATAGCTTACAGCAGCAAAAGGATGTGTATTTCACATGCTCTACTATAATTACATTCCCATTATAATTTTGCAGTTAGTTGCTATGAGCTCTGGTCATGAAAACATGCCAATTTTGTATGGGATTGAAGTCTGCCTAATTTTAGCAAATTGAGAGCTGCACAAAAGAAAAGAGATAAATACTATGTTGTTATTTTTCATTAGAGAATTGCTATATTAAGAGGCTGTGATCCAGCTGTGTTTGTTTAAATAAAAGTGTGATTTGAATACCTCCTACAGCTATGTTCCTGCCAATGAATAAAAGATAAAATGCGGCTCTCGTTGGATGTTAGTCTCAGAGTTCTAGCTGACTCAGAGATTTATTGTTTAACATAAGGAAGTGAAAAGCATGTAGAGCAGACCACACACAGGGCTCTTTTGTGTATTGTTTCAAGCCATACCACTAATAGATTTGTTCCACCAAGGCTTGCAGCAATTCAGCTGTGCTAAAATGCTCCACTTAACTGTGAAAAAAATAATAATAAAATAGTAATTATGTCTCGATGGCAAATGCAGCTTAGACCAACACCACGAGTAGTGTAAACAGGAACTAATATCATTCAAAGCTGTATGTTATCATCATTATGATAATGAAATTAAGCTTTTATTTCCAAAAAACAAGCCCTTAACATACTACTCAGTGTCTGTATAAACACACTGACTTCCTCTCATAGCCTGATATGACTCTGTAGTTGCTGAGCTAATATCCTTCTAACAGTACATATAAATAAATCTACATACAAATACATACACAAAATGTACAGTGCACTCCAGCAGCCTGAAACTTATCACAGACAACTTGGAACTCCTCCTGTGTTGGAAGAGCCTTTTACAATGCAAATAAAAAGATGCATATAAATAGTCCTTGCTTTGTAGCTGCTTGTTTTGTAGGTTCCTTCATGGTAATCTTAGATGGGGGCACGTCTCATTTTCCAGGAGCTGATATGTTTGAATGGATTTCATTATGGGCAAGTGCAGCAGTGAGTGGCTGTGTGCCAGTCAGAGCCGACTACCGAAGGGCTCGGGTTGTCAAAGGACTCACTTGGGCTGTCGGAGTTCATTTAAATAACACAAGCATCTCCAGTTTGGGGAAAAGAAAAAAAAAAAAGAAAAAAAAAGAAAAAAAAAAACAAGGGGAAAAAAAGGAAAGGAAAGCAGAATTTTCTCAACTGTTATATTTACATTGGATTTACACCTATAACGGACTGAGAAATTTTATTACATATGTACAGATTCATGCAGTGATCAGTAGCTATATTCCAGATTGGGAATAATCTGAGTTACAGGCTAACAAGGAGGTACCACGTTCCTTGAATAAAACAGAGCAGAGTGCAGAGTATCCATAGCCAAAAGGACCATGCATGATCAGCTTGAGACTTGAACTATGTGTTCGGACAAAAGTCTTGAACCTGAATCTTGCATCTTTAGATGAGAAAATGGAACTTTGAGCCCAAAATTTATCTACTCTAGGGCAGGAGAAAAGCAAGGAGAAAGACTGGAAACCTGAGTCTGCTCACTGCCCTTTGGGCAAACAGCACAGTCGGCACGTGCACAGGAGAACCTGCAACTCTCGGTGCACTGCAGGCAAATTCTCCGTGCTCCTCACTTCCCTACAGATGCAGAGGATGAGCCACAATTCAGCCCTGACCTGGAGTCACCCGGTCCCTGGAGCAGAGGATTCACTGCTCTTTGCTCCAGCCTGTGCCATAAGAACCGCCCGGAGCCTACGAGCACGTTGCAACTGCAAGATGCGTGTTTTGAAGATACAATCTCAGCTTGTTCTAGAGGACTTCATGCTTCAAACTCTCAAGACTCTTAATAACAATATCCTGTCTGCTTTTTATGTAGCACCTGTCAACCCGGAGGGACCAAAAGCACTTCAAAAACTCTATGTGGCTGTTGCTGTTAAAAAACTCAGGAATCACTGCTTGAGTTGCCTGCAGGAGGCTGAAATGTAGGGTATTTAGCATTAAAGAAGAGCAAATAATTAGCTATGAATAATTTATCCCCTCAAATCAGCTCTTTTTGACTTTATTGAACATCTGCAAATAGGTCTCAGCCTCACTCAACTTTATTTGATGGTTTCAGTTCACTTTTTATTTTTTACATCACGATATTTTTATGAACCATCATCTACCTAAAAACATGGAAGAGAGAAAAGAAGAGCAAAATTTTAATTACCTGGCTATAAACACAACAGAAGCCACTAATATATAATGAGGAGAGACAGAAATTTTAAATAAAATGACGGACAAAAAAAGCATCAATAAAGGGTTGGAAAGAGATGAGTGAGAACAGAAGAGGGTGATATGTCCAGGACACAGCTGGACAGAGACATTTTATGGAGATATTTTACAGCAAAAGCATTTTGGAGCACTAGGTTGAAAGGAAGAGAGGCTCTGTGAGAAACTGAAATAAATGTGGTTGTTTGGATATGCATGTCTTGGGGCAGGCATCCCAAGGGAAGCTATAATCATCAGGATGAAAGGAAGAGAAGGTATGAGTAAAATTTAGGGAGGGAGACATCAAACCTGTAGCATGACAGAAGCTATTTCTGAAGCTATGATTAATTCCTTAAGCTTAAAATGCATTAATTTAGACTTTCTTCTTCCTGCTCAGAACTTTTGTGTCAACACACTTAGTTTATTTGAAATTGTAGAAAAGTTTTCTGAAAATCTGTTTCATTTAGAGGTTGATGATGAGATATTTGGTTTCACATGTTTTCAGTTAGACAGTGTCCACAGTATGGGTTAGGATGCCCCCACCATGTGAAACAGATGCTTTCCTAAGCAGGAGGAGGGAAATCATAGCTTGCTATGTGAGTGCTTTCTACTACACATGACCTATGCTGGAGGGAAATTCTATTTATATATAGGTATGTATTATGCAGGGTAAGCACAGTGAAGAACCGGTTGGATGCCTTTTTTAAATTGGTGCACATAAGGTTTTGTATCAGGATAAAATCAGAATTCTTCAAGACGAAACAGATATAGAATGATAACTTGGATAAATGCTCCAAGGAGAGAAATAGAAGAAAGAATTGCTCTTGACTTCTCTGACTTTCTAACAAAAGTCTTCCTTCACCCTCCTGGGATTTGCATGTGATGGAGGACTGTCCCAGAGTCCAAAAGCCTTCTTAGATTTGCTGTTCCTGGCTGTTTAACATTATTGGTTTTACATTTTGCTGGTTTTCTAGGGATCTACCAGCACAGTAATGCTGACATTTCATTATTTTCTAGGCTTTACTGTTTCAACCCTTCACCTTTCCCCCTCTTTTTACTGCTGGCAAGGTTTACTTGCAGTTGCAAAAATACTGAGGAACTGATTTTCTAGCTGTGACTGCACTTAAATAAACTGAAAGGAGCAGAACTATTGTAGGATTAAAGCAGTTCAACAGTTTACAATGTGAAATGATTTAAGTTTTGACACATTTCTTATCTTTCCTTATCGAAATATACCACAAATAACATCTCAGTGTGGTAGTGCTGACAGCACTCACTGCCTGCTGAAGGTTCCAGCACCCTGTGCAGGGATCCCAGTGGCTGAACAGCATCTGCCAGGAGCAGCACGGGTACTTCTGTGCATGGACAGGAGATGGCAACGGGATCTGCTGGGAAAGGCTTCATCTCACAGTGCTTCTGAGCCTTTGGCACTGTGGACAATCCCAACACAGACACAGGAGCCACGACAGACAGCAGGTCACCCATTTCATGTGGCACACAAGGCATCCCAACCACAAGCAAGCTCAGGTTCTTTGCTGCAGAAGAATGGAAGGTTACCTGCCATGACTGGGAACAGGAGGCTTTCCAGATTCCGGGAGCTGAGCATATGCAGCCAAACCCACCAGTCAATCCAAGAAATTAAGATCACAGTATCACGGGATCATTAGGATTAGGAAACACCTCCAAGGTCAGCATGTCCAACTTTTGACGGAGTGCCACCATGCCCACTAAACCTTATCATGAACTGCCACATCCATTCATTTTTTAAACACTTCCAGGAATGGTGACTGCACCAGTTCCATGAGGAGCCTGTTCTAGAGCTTAACCACTCCTTCAGAGAAGAAATTTTTCCTATTATCCAACCCAAACCTCTCCGGGTGCAACTTGAGGCCATATCCCTTATCCTATCCCATGTTCCCTGGGAGCAGAGCCCGACTCTCACCTGGCTCCATCCTCCTGTCAGGGAGTTATAGAGAGCAAGAAGGTCCTTCCTGAACCTCCTTTTCTCCAGGCTGGGCCCTCCAGCTCCCTCAGCCACTCCTCACAGGATTTATGTTCCAAACCCTTCACCAGCTTTGCTGCCCTTCTCTGGACGTGTTCCAGCCCAAGATACACCATGGGAAACAGGAAAACATCTTTAGATAATGCACCTCTACCTGCAGCCAGACTACTACAGACTGCCTCTTGTATCTACTCACTTCCTACCACTTGAGAGAAAAATAAGAAGCCCTAAAGCATGGAATTAGTTAAACACCACACAAATACAACAGAACTCATGCAAATCTTTTTTCAACACCCTGTTGTGAATAATGAATCAACAAATCAAAACAGCCCAGATGACATGATCAGAAACAGTGGTTTCAAGATTGCCATTATCCTGTTTTACAATCTCATTCATTTATTCATTAAAGTTGCTCTTGAAACTATATCCTTTTGGTCAGGCTATTCCAGAACTTCTGGCAGCTACAAACTGTCTTCTAATTCCTGGTCTAAAAATATTGAGAACAATATATATTCATTTGATATTGTACCAGCTTCATATTACCTCCTGTTAGGCAGCTAAATTAAACATTCTGATGTTCCAACATAGCGTTAGGAAGTTCATGTGTGTTACAGCTGCTTCTCAGCAACATTTGTGGTAATGTAGGAGCATGGGCCTTCATTGTGCTGAGTGCTGCAGAAATACATAGAAAGAAACAACTCCTGCTATTCAGAATAGAAAAGGTACATAGAACTTGGGAAGATAGGGGAGTAGTATAATGGTGTATACATTTTTAGTGTATTTTTAAAATAAGAATATTATTAATCTTTCCTCCCTCTCCAGGTCTCTTTCACTGATTGATTTTATTTTGCTTTTATCATAGAGGTGAAACTTGAGAAATAAAAGAAGACAGTGGCACTCAGTGTGCTGTGCCTGACATTATATTTATATAATTATAGTGTATATGTAAAAGCCGGAGCTGTTCATATGAGATACTGCTTCATGAGCAGCTTTGCCAGGTTCTGTAGTGGAGCAAGAGTGGGTAAGCACTGCAGCAAAATACGTAAGAACATAGGAGGAATGAAGGTAAGGAAGGAACCAAAAGAAAAAGGAATTAGTAGAGATGATGAGGTAAAATAGGATAAGTATTAGAGGAATTTGTCAGAGGAACAGGCAAGAAAAATAATCTTTGCTGGTGTCATTTGTCATTTGGACTGGCTGAGAGAGTTGGAGTTCTTTAGGCTGGAAAAAAGAAGGCTCAGGAGAGACCTCCTCACTCTCCACAACTCCCTGACAGGAGGGTTCAGCCAGGTGGGGGTCGGACTCTGCTCCCAGGGAGCAAGGGACAGGGCAAGAGGAAGCAGCCTTAAGTTCCACCAGCAGAGGTTTGGGTTGGGTATTAGAGAAAATTTCTTCACCAAAAGGGTTGTCCAACTCTCACACCGACTGCACAGAGCAGTGGTGGAGTCCCCATCCCTGAAGGGATTTAAAAGCCGTGTGGATGTGGTGCTTGGGGACATGGGTTAGGAGTGGCTTGGGCAGTGCTGGGTTAGTGGCTGGACTCAATGAACTTGGAGGGCTTTTCCAGCCTCAATGACTCAATGGTTCTATGGCCAAACGGATGACAAATCCATGAGAGAAAATGAACTTAGCATGGAACAAGTTAATTCCTTGTTTTCTGGGCCGGCGACTGAAATGGATCAAACCTGACCATCACAGGCTGCAGACCTGAGCTGCAAGGGAAGAGTGGTGCAGCCGAGGATCATAAAGAACAAACGGGATGAGATAAATACTAAGAATATGTTAGGAGTTAACTTCTATCTGTAAAGCATTTCAGTTACAGCAAAGTATCCAGGAAGACACATCCGTATTCTGAGATGTATGGTCAGAAACGGTTCAGAAGCAGAATTTCAGAAAACAGCACATGTAAAGACAGCAGGTGAATGTGCCAAATAGCCAGGTTAAAAATGGGCAAGGGGTATGAAGAAAAGAGAGGAAAGCACAAATAAAAAGAGCTCTGGGGCACTGTTACTTGGAGGCAGAAGAAAAAGCCAAAAACAATTTAAAAGGAATAAAAGAAAGAAATCCTAAATGTTTCCTGTTAGAAAAGAAATGCTAACCTATAAGTCCTGCCCAAATTTCCACTCTTCATTGTTTTATTTCCCATTTTCACATAAATAAAGATGTTCCTCACAGGTTTTTTGGTTTTGTTGTTGTTTTTCTATTTGGTTTTATAATGTTACCTGATATATTCCATATAAGTGATGAATGTTTTTCACAAATGCCTACTGTGCTATATACATCACTTGATTAAATGCATGAGTGTTAGGGATGAGAGATACAGCTCAACAAAGATCTATTATTAATGTCCTTGGACCATCAGTGCAGAACACAACAATCATTTTCATTGTAAGGTTTTATCTCTCCTCTCCTTCCGCAGAAATGGTAAAGTTTCTCATGTGAGAGCCACAAAGAGAGTTCAGGAGGGAGCCTGGCTACAAGTACGTATGGATTTTGGATACAGTTTTGTTATGCCTTACTTCAGCAGAATATCCAAGGCAACAAAGAGAAAGGAAATGTGAAACCGTCCAAAGCACTGGCTGAGCCGTAGCGCCAGGGGGGGAAGAAAGCACAGAGAGACAGAGAATGCCTGAAATGTCTGCAAAATGTAACTCAATTATCAGAGATCAGCCATAACAAGGAAAAAAAATCACATAAGGCTGTAAGAGCTATAAGTATCAAATAGTTACGTTTACTGCATTTATAAACAGATATCTTTTGGCAGGAGACTCAAAGAGGCCTCCACAAGGCACGAGAATCTGGGCTTGAATCCATTCACTCTGTGAATTAATTGACTTGGTTTGAACTCTACTGTTTTCAGTTGGAGAATTCACTGTGAACATGTTGTACATATCTCAGATATCAAATAGCAAATGTACTGAAGCCAGATACTGAACTGGAGCCAGAAATTTTTCATTAATCAGTATTGTATGCTTTCTGTGAATAGGAAATAGAACAACAACAAAAAGCAGACAAGAATGGGGAAAATATTTTTCTCTCTCTCCCTGTTTCTACACCCCCACATATGCTATTATTATTACTCAGTATTTACATTGCAGTCACACCCAGTGGTTCCAACCGAGCAGGAGCCCTGCAGCACTAGGTACTGTACAAAATAAATACACTTGAAGAGACAATGGCTGCTCTCAAGAGCTTAAAGTCCAAACAGATGGGGCAGATGAGAGACAGGTGTAGAAAGGTGACTGAGGTGGCCAGAGGTCAGACAGCGAGACTGTGTAAAAGCTCAGAATCCTCTTCTAGGGGGAAATTCTGAAATAATTGCCAAAACCTGTAAGTTTTAACAGAGAAAACAGTTCATCCCACAGCACCAGTAACCATTACCCACCAGGCTCCAGCAGCTCCCCAGTGCTGCAGATCTAAATTCACATCCAGGCAGAAACGGTAGCTGAAAATCACAATAACACATTATAATATCACACTCACATGCTTTTGTGAAAGGGCAGATTTAGCAGGGAGCTGAGAGTACAGTAGCCCTCACCACCATCTGACAGAAAAGAGGCTGCCCCCCCCTCCCGTGCTCTTTTAATTAATCCATTAATTTCCTCATGATTTACACCATCCAAGAGGTCAGAACCAATATCTTCACAACCCAGGAAAGAAGGGTAGGTTGGATTTCCGTTTCT
>VYZQ01055067.1:97254-118889 GCA_013400655.1 Mystacornis crossleyi
AGAAAAGAGGCTGCCCCCCCTCCCGTGCTCTTTTAATTAATCCATTAATTTCCTCATGATTTACACCATCCAAGAGGTCAGAACCAATATCTTCACAACCCAGGAAAGAAGGGTAGGTTGGATTTCCGTTTCTTTGCAGTTCTCCTTGGCAAAGCACCACACAACTGGCAGCCATCACAAACAAAGGCCACCCCTCCTTTTGGGCAGCCAGACAGAATCCATGCATTTTGCAAAGCACCTTCTTTTGCCCAGCAAACCCAGTGGTTCCCACCCCTGCTGTGCCCAAGTGAGGTGGTGACAGAGCCCGCATTTATTGTGCATTGTGTTCTCTGCTTCAGTCTCATCTCTCACATAACCTGTCCTGAGTAAAGCTTCATCACTGTGTGTTTAGACTGTGATATGCCATGGCCAAAAATATTTATTTGGAAAAATATTTGCAGGAATACTGCAGGAATATAGTCTAAACACATGAAAATTCTGCTGGAATTTGATCATGGCTTCTCTGTCTTGTCTCAGCTTTTTAAGCTACCTATTTGCAAGCCAAATATATACATAAAAGGGAAAGCACATTACACAGTTGCTGGAGGGAAGGATATTTCTACGTATACAAATGAGCAGGGGGAAATGGAGACAGAGAGAGGAAGACCATAACCAGGAAAATAAACGAGCAGATGGAGAAAACAACAAATGAGGAAATAACACCAGGCAGAGTCATGGCTGTGATTCCAGACGGCCCACCTGCACATGTTTTATGGGGAGCATGCATAAGAAGAAGAATATTTCCATTGGCCATCTCAGTGTTTGCTTCCCAGTACTGGCACATCCTATTTGCCCTAAATACTGCTGAATGCTGGAAAGAATACAGAAACAAGCAAAAATAACAACACAAAGGGTTTATTAATGTCTCTGGGACTTACAAGGCTGCTGGCAGCAAACTGGGGAATCCTCTCGGGGAACCCACTGACCCAAAGCTCTTCCCACTTCATTCCCCCTGGATTCTGACCCCAAGCATCCCATTAACCTCATCTTCAGCTCTTTTGGAAATCAGAAAAAACTCACCAAATAATTTGACTCCCTAAACCACTGACCTTCGAAATTACATTCATACTTTAAAAGCCCAGTCCAGTATAGCCTACTGTGAACAGAAAGACACACACTATATATTTAACCCATGAATAAGAACCATGATGGGGTGCATATAGATCCTATACATGTTATCTAGCTAACTCCCGGGTATAAGCCTATTATTAACCCCAAATAGAGAATGCATGTGAAATACCACTGCTTTGTCTTCAGCAGGATTTTAACATGGTTTGGCTCAGACTGGCTTAAAAATGGCAATATTTTCCTCATGAAGATATATACAGCATTCGAGGAATTGTTTGGAGAAATCTCTCTATCCTATTCTGCAGAGTTCCTTACCCAAGATTTATTAAAGATTGGTGATCCTACTTCTTCTGGTCAGGAAGCAGAGTTTCCTTTTGACTCCTGAATTTTTATGGCTTACATAGAGTTCTGAGAACAGTTCCAGCCATATACACTCCAACTTCCTGAGCAAGAAAATGTACGTCAGCTCCCAGCCCTTCTGCCCAAATCTGCTTTTACAGATTTAGGAAGTTGGACAAACACCAAGGAAACACAAAACCAAAACATGAACACTTTGCCCCCCGCAATGGTCCACTTTTCCCCCCACGATGGCCCAGTATTTGCACAATTAATTTGAACAGAAAGGAAGGAAACCATCATTTTCCCGAATTTCAAAGCAGAATTCCTAAGGCTCTCCCACAGCTAAAATTCACCCCTCCTCCATGCTTATGAAACTCCTGTTTATGTGTAATGATGAAAAATTTTGGACAAATGAAAATGCAACTTACAAGTTCAGTAATATAAGGAAAAGATCTTTGTCACTTTGGGGAGTAGATTTCTATTTCATTCATATTTTTTTATCATTTTGTTTGATTTTTTTCAAACAGTTCCCCAAATTACTGAGCTTCCTCTGGCAAAGGAATACAACTCACTAAGAATTGACCTCCAAAAGCAGTAAGAGACTCTGACACAGCTATCTATGCTCATAAAGTATGCAAACTGTAATCTTCCTTCCAGCACCCATTTAGTCTGTTCCAGAATAAATATATTTGCTTGTTGCCAAGTCTGAAGAAAGTACAGTCAATAGACGGATGTGTTATATGTTTGGGTAAGAGTCCATTTCCTTTCCACGCCACCTCCCATTTCTGGTAGTTCTATACTCTAAATAAAGTATGACTAAAATCCCTTATTTGGCATGGGACATTGCCAGCTGTTGAATCCAAAGCAGTTTAATTTAATCTAGACGACCACTGTCTGGTTCAAATGAAATATGAATATTTATCGTTACTAAATACATGAATTATTTACATTATTTATATTAGCCAGAAAAAAAGTTGCAAGCATCTTTAAAACAAGAGATGGTTATGCTGACTGCAAAGAGTGAGAAATATAAAAATATTCTTTAAATATTTTATTTATTGGTTGAGCATACACAGTTTGCATAACAATATAGTCTTGGGAATACATATATAAACATATGTATGCATGTATGTATGTATACATAGGTGTATATATAAATAGGCCAGGAACTGAGAGAAGGGCAATGTTCTTGATCCTGAGGGGATCAGAATCCTGTAGGATGAAAGCCAGGCAAAGTAGGAAACAGGCAGATGATAATAAGAAAGAAACTGGGGCTAGGAAAGAGTCTACAGTGTAAATGTCCATAAGAAAGGGAAAGGAATGGTAAAAAAAAAAAGGGAGAATTTAGCAGGACATTTAGGGACAAGTCATAGAACCTGAAACGGAGCAAAGAGTAATTCACTGAAGTGCAGTCAAATAAGAAACAGGGAAGAAATCTGAAGCTGGGAAACTTGTTATAGGTGGTGATCCTGAGAAAGGGGAGCCTTTCCATTTGGTCTCTGTGGCAGGCAGACAACTGCTGCTGACAGCCTGTCTATAATTTGAAGGGAGGAGCAGGGGTTGCGGGAGTGAAGGCACCCAAGGATTCAGCCTGAATGAGAATGGCTGGAGCGCCGGCTGCAGTCCCAGCTCAGTGCTAACCAGTGCTCCTCCTGGAGAATCCATCTCGTTTCGGAAATGTGGAGCCTTCTTGTGTTATTGTGCAGCACTCTGCACGTGGAGAAGTGTCTGGGGTCAGCCGTGTGGCACTCACAGCACGGAGAAGAGGGATGCCGTGGGAAAACAAAGCAGCGTGGTAGAAACAGAGCAAACAGGGCAGTGCTTGGATGGCTGGGAAAGCTGGACAGGCTTTGAACAAGGGGACTAAAAGGATTTATCTGCATCTTCACCCACTTATCTTGACATTCGGAGAGTATTTTGATGCAGAGGTATGTAGTAGCAGGACTGCTTCAACTAACAGCTAGAAATGTCCAATGTGGAGGAAATATTTTTCCACATATTGTTGAGAGTTTGCTCTCAGAGGGCACCTTGGACTGCAGGTGACCAATAAAATACCCTCCAAGAGATTATAATCTTTGAGAGGTGTGAACAGAAGCAGCACTGAGTGTACTGGCTTGACTGTAAAGGTCTTCACTTGACCCAAACCAAAGAAAATGGGATTTTGCTTTGGAATCTCTAGTTTTTCCAGAAAAAAAAAAATTCTAATTTAATAGAACCATAGAGTCAAAGAATGGTTTGGGTTGGAAGGGACCTTAAAGATCATCTAGTTCTACTGGGGATCAAAATGTTAATATTAAACAAATGACTATGGAGAAACTGAGGCACAAGGTGTACTGCCAGGCAAATATCAAGGACAGTTGCTGTTAAACAATGCAGCAAATATCCAGGATTTTTTTAAATCTTAAGAAAATCCAATCACTGATTCAATAGTTCTAAAAAATGTTTGTGAATGCAACATTCCTTAAAAGCCTATTACAGAGTACCCTGCATTTGTTTTAGGACAGTCTATACTTAAGTTATTTTGACCTAAGGTTGATATGACTTTTGAAAGTAAAACCCATTTTTTAGCAATTCCATGCTAGGCAAGCCACAGTCACATACTCACATAGCTATCTTGTCATGTAAAATAACATTGTTGTGTGATCATATTAGGTGCTGGGCAAATCCAAAATGCTCCTGGTCGCTGCTCAGGGGCAGAGACCAGGACAGGACTGAGACTGCCTTGCTGAAATCCTCCAGTATCCTGCTGTAACTGTTCCTGCACTTTCTCATGCTGAGCAGCAGTCTGGTGTTCCTCCTTTAAAGTACAATGCTCCCAGAACAAGCCTCTGCACTTTCCTGACCTACCAAGGTGTGTGAGAGGGTTCGGAAGGACGGTGGAGTTGTTCCTCCTCCCTGCCCTGAATCAAGGAGATGCTGAGAACAGCTTCAGCAGATCCACGTTTTCCTTCTCTTAGCCAGTGCATGACCTCTTCAGTGAAAACATACAACACATTATGTAGCTGCTATTAGTAACAGCACTGTAGCCCAGAAACTAAAAAGGTCAGATTAATATTAATTATCTTACAGATATCAAGTTATATGTCATATATATTTCTAATAAAGGTCAATATGGCCTTCCCTTATTTTATATCCATCTGCTTCATTAGGTAAGGAAAAGTAAGCTAGATGTAATGGATTTTTTGGTAGTTTTAATCAACAATTTCATCAAAAGCACATTTTTCACCTGTGCTAGCAACATAATGGAAAACTAGATCAATACATTAATTACATCCACTGTTTTCTAAACTCTATTTTTAAATGAATTATGGTGAGTGTCGTAGAAATAGGAAAGAAAAAAACCTATACAACCAGAAGACATTCACTTTCAGTGTCAGGAAAATAGTCTCAAAAATATTTTTATTTTTATTTTTCAAATACTTTTGGTATTGTTCCATATAAAAGATCAGAAATTAGGAAATCTTTAATTTTAATGTCCGTACAATGGCAAATAAACAGCGGAACTGATTTTGGTAGCCCACTACACCAAGTGGGGTGAAGTAAAAGCAGATTGCTAATGGTAGAAATGGCAGTTTCAATATTACTCTGGGGAAAATCCAAAATTTTTATTTGTGGGACCTCCTCCTCAGACCATTATGGTGAAGATAAACATCCTCATCATCTCCATCCACCTGAAGTTTTGTGACCAAAAGGATATGAGAGGGCAGAGCTGTCGAGAAGCATCTCTACGGCCAGGATATTTTTTGTTAGATACACTGTTTCCATACTGAAAGGCCTATTTGTCTCCCAGGATGCTGAGTTCTTATTTGTCTCCCAGGAGGCTGAGTTCTTATAAGCCTAGAAAGTGAAAAAAGAGCTACAAATCAGCTGAAATTCCTCTGCAGACCTTAGCAGGTTTGAAAAACATTTGTTCTCCAGGGAAAGTAGGAGCTGCAGCTCTCCCCACTTTCCCAGCCCCAGTAACTCACTATCCCCACCCGAAGCTCATCATACATCTCATATGTGCTTCACTGTACAGCAGAGAACAGTGCAGAGAGCCCCGAGCAGGCACCACTTTGGGCCAGAAAGTCTCTACACAGCACAACTAATTTACACAGCACAGATACACGAGCAGCTCTGCCTTGGGGACAGAGTTTATTAATTTGGATGCAGGCCTGCAGAAGTGTAGCTGTACAGATTCAGATCCAGCTCATGGAGAGGGAGGAGTGTCTTCCCCTTCTTGCCTCAGTGACTCCAGTTCCAGAGTCAGCTGCAGCATCTTTAACCTGCAATCTGAGTCAGCTTTACACATGTACTAGTAACTTCTCAGCATCTGCTCCAGTTTCCTTACCCCAAAACACACTTATTTCAGCTGCTTGTTTTCCAGCTCTGGGCAATATTGAGAAGACTGAAGACAGAGCAAGCAATGGATTAATCTAAAAAGGAACAAGATAATTTAAAGCTAGCAACTCTTCCATACCAAAGTCTATTCAGCATCATGCTGTGCTACTGCTCCCATTTCTTCTCTTCATTCTCCCCCAAAAAACACATCTTTAATGCTTATTTCTTAATTTGTTCACATATTTTAAGTACCCACTTGAAAAGGAGAGCTGAGTCCTACATTATTTTCTTCTTCTGGCAGGGTTCACTGGTCAATTCCCAAAGATGTCTTGCTTCCAGGCATTCCCTCAAGCTTCCTGATGCACAAGTCTACACCAATTGGGGAGCTTTAATTTCACAGACTACTATCACATGATCCTGATCCTCTGACCCAAAGGACAGGTCAAATTTAAAAACATCTGGGACTAGATTCTTCGCTGGTTGTGGGGAAAGGGGAGAATTCTAACCTTCTGACTGAGAAGTGAAGGGAGACCTCTGCAAGTATTAAGCAAATAATTGTGTGAGGAGTGGAATGAATTAAATCTGTTTTTTTATGAATTTGAGGTGCATAAAAGCATGACCTTGGGTTGAAGCTTTTCTGTATAGCCGTGCTATTTACTGCAGCTCTCACCTCCATGGATTCTCTGGAGCCTCATAAGATGTAAGTTCATGCTGCAGCTTTCCCTCAGCTGGGCAACATCAACATTTTTTGTTCATCTACCTGGCCCCTTATTTTTAGGAAATTTGTTAGAACCCAGATGCCTCAAAAATTCTTTCATTTCATCACACTTGATTGGAAAAGGCCACGAGATTCAAAAATTATTAGGGGGTACACAAGGACAGATACATGCACAGAGACAGCCTGATCACAGATGCCTTGTTTCCATAGGAAACCAAACTAAAAATAGACAGTTTCTTAAGTGTTAAAGATGGAATTTTTATTTGTTTTTGCAGTTGGGAACCAAACAGACCCACTATTCACATGGCTGTAGCACATGAGAAATCTGAAAGAGAAGTAATCTTAGTTTTTTCTGATAGATACCTGAATAAGTGTAATTCACTGACCAGTGAATAACAGCCAAGTGTCCAAAGGCTGCAATACACTGGGCTGGATGAAAAGTTGTGTATGTGACAGTAAATATGAGCTTTCTTTTCTTTTAGGACTATCACTAAAATAATTTGTTAAGTTG
Source organism: Mystacornis crossleyi (assembly GCA_013400655.1). NCBI lineage: Eukaryota > Metazoa > Chordata > Aves > Passeriformes > Timaliidae > Mystacornis > Mystacornis crossleyi. The sequence goes on from VYZQ01055067.1 coordinate 104,250, forward strand.
TTTGCTACAAATGCAACACATGATGACACCGAGTCTGTGTAAGTCTCATTGTTTTGAATGATCTGCGCACAACTAAGGCCTCTGTTTGGTTTTTCATTCATCAGAAAACGATAAAACAGATGTTAGCAATTCATTTTTCCCCCCATCAGTTGCTAAGTATCAACCTCAACGTGGCATGAAGCAGCAAATGATAGCTAGGCATACCACGAGTGAGAAAGCACAGCTTTCTTCTTTAATCAGAATAATATGGTCATTAGAGCCTGCATATGAGCTGTGCAGGGCAACCTTTGCCTGCATCCTCATGGAAGCAGACATCTGACATACAGATGCCTTTAATGCATTTGAGGTGTTTGAGCTGAATCCCTCGGGGCTATTTTATAAAGATGTCTATAGGAGTGAGGTGAGGCTCTCGAGCGATGGATAGGAGAGATGGAGAGAGTGACTGACAACTCAGGCTATCTGTGTATCATCCAGCTAAACACGTAGGGATCGTAGGACCACAAGAACTGTATAAATACAGATAATCTGAGAACACCAAAGGATCTCGAAACAGAAGGCTATTTTTAAGGTGTAGTAATAACATGGAAAGAAATTCCATGGCATCCTCTATGGCAGCATGTGAGATTGTTGCACGAAAACAACCTTTTAACCCATTTTTCTTGAGATTGAAGCTTCAGGTAATTCAGGCTGGCTGTGTCTATTGTTACCATCACACCTCAGGTGAGATCTGATAGTGAATATCTTTCTGATATGAGCACATCATTATAGTTGTATAGAGATGGATGCCTGGGCCATTACCAGCAAACAGTGGATGCAGCCGCAGATTTCCTAGGAAGCAGTGTCATGGCATTCATTTCTGTGCCTTCATGCAACAACAGACAGCCATGTAACCTGGTGTGGAGGTCTGTGCCTCAAACCACTGTGCACCACAGCTGTGCTGGGCCTCAGCTTCACTGTGACCTCTTTCTATTTCCTACTTCAGAAACATAAAATCACGGAGTCACTGAGGTAGGAAAAACACTCTCAGACTATCAAATCCAAATATTCCCTTAGCACTGCCAAGGCCACCACTAAACCATACGCCCGAGTGCCACATCCATACATCTTTTAACTCCCTCCAGGGATGGGGACTCCACTGCTGTTCTGGGCAGTCTGTGCCATGGCAGGACAACACTTCCCATGAAGAAATTTTCCCTGATATCCAATCTAAACCTTACCTGGTGCAACTTGAGGCCGTTTTGTCATGCAGGAATAACTGATAACCTTGTGGTTATCAGTACGCTCAGAGCCCCCTCATGCAGCACGCGGGCTGCAGTGGGCTGTGCTACAGCGAGGGCAGCCATGTTGTCCCAAGGTTCCTCACCTTCCCGCCAAAACGTTCCTCACCTTCCCACCACAGCCTTGCTGTAGGAAACAGAGACATGCTCTGGACAAAGAAAGCGGGAATGTGAAGCAGGTGCAAGACCCCAGGTGAGGGGAGAGCAGGGAGCTGGGCACGGGTGTTTGTGCTGACCAGCGAGGTGGGAGGGAGGGACAGGAGTCCGTGAGGGAGCACGGCCGAAGTGGCCGCCATGACGGCTGTCTGAGGGAGGGAGCCGGCCGCTGTCCGTGAACAAGTTAAAAGTCTGAAAACTTTTTCCGCACCGCAGCTTGGATGCTGGGTAGAGAAAAGGTTAGGAAGTGCTAGCTTAAATCCAGGATGGAGTTTTTCAAGGATAGGTTGTTACACACAGATTGATGCCACACTGTTGTCAACATGCCAGGGGTAGTTTGAGCTGTCAGCTCTGTCAGAGTCTGCCAACCAACTTTAACTTGTTTTCTGACTTTTCCAAATGTTTTCCAAGTTTTTGCTTGCTGTGATGAGGATAAATTGTCCCTCAGTTTCTGTAAAACCACATTTGTTTACTTGTTTCCTTTTCATCTCCGTTTCTTTCTGTGGTTTTCCCTTTTTAGGGAACAAAAAAAGCTCAAAGCTTGCACCTTTGCCCAGCCATAATATAAACACAGTTCACCGAAGCCGCCTCATAAACCATAAGGTTTTGCTCATCCACATTTGTGCAATGCACACTTGCCTCCCTCGTGGGCTGGGATGTGCTCCGCCACAGTCCTGCCCAAGGTAACGGATTGGGCAGCACATCCCAGAATAAACTCAGGAATAAACTGTCACAGTGGCTCTTTTCTGCGTTTTCCTACAGGTGAAGACTTCTTTCTTCTGGAATGAAAGATTTTGAGGAAAAATCTTCCAGTTTGGTCAGAATTATCTGCCATGTGTACGACGGATTTGACCAGGTAAGCCACAACCCTTTCTCCCTTTCCCAGAGCCTCACTGGACTGATAGTGAATAACTCCATTTGGGAAAACAAATCTCTCCTTACAAACACAGTAATTACAGTGAAATAACATTTAAGGAATGTTAAAAGGTCTGGGGACTTCAAAGATTGAAACATTAGAAAGCTGAAATTAAGACGGCACAAGTTCTGTGTATGCATTATGCTACATTTACTCGACTGTGTGGGTTTTTGTTCACATATAAGATAGATGGGATAGAAAAACTTCTGTTTTTCCTCACAGTTCAATGTGTGGTCCCAGGCCTTGTTTACTGCCCTGAGTTATTAATTTCCTCTTCAGCTTTTTACAGCACTTTTTACAGTCACATTTACGTATGTTATGAACAAGATCTAATTTATTTTTGTTATACTACCAGAAGGTGAAGGGAAATGATGTACAGAAGACAGCAAAAATCTTAATGTTGTAATTATTTTAGAATACTTACCACCAGATCCTCACATTAATACACAGTATCAGGATTAACTACAGAAAATATGCTCTTATGATTATTATTTTTTAAAATGTAGCAAAGGAAAAATCTGCAGCAGTTGGATCACCTGAGTGACATTAGTGAGTTGTTAAATTCACTGACTTTGTTCCTTGGAATCCACTGAATTCGCAGTAATAATATGTATAAAAGAATTTTCGTTTCAGGCTACTTTCTATTTTCAGTGTATCTAAAAAAATTCCATCTCTTCAATACACTCATAGTTGATACTTCTGTTTTACTGATACTTGAGTTTACTATAAATGTTTATGGAAGTACCAAGTTAAACTTTATATGTCCCTGGCATGGGCCTTTACATCCTCAGCTTCAGCTGGTTCAGCACTTCAGGGTTTCTAACCCTTGAGTATCAGTTTGGGCTCTCTGAAGATGAGATACATATAAGTGACCGTATATCACTGACTACATGATTTGCCTATCACCACATGATTACTTTAATAACGGCACTTAGAGAGTCCAGACCTCAGTCTTAAGTGGATTTAACTTTCCTATAACTCCCAAGAATCTGTACCTCATTTATTACCTCTTGTTTCTCAATATGTGGAGATCCAGAGCAGTCTACCTCACTATTTAACTCTGGTTCATCCCAGCATAGGTCAGAACTATGCAAGGAATAGGCAAGAGACTTGCAGAAAAAATAGCCCACAATTATGTTATTAAAGATATAATGCATATGAACAGAGAGAATTCAATTTCAGTTGAAGGAATAACATTGATTCTGTAATCTCTTTTCCCATAAGTCCTTGGAATTAAAAGATGTATAATTTTAGTATAGCTCCTGCCTGTCATCTTTCTAAAAGGATCATAAATAAAACAGAAAATAGACCTTCCATCACACTGACATCCCTGTGGGGCACTCCTGAGTCTGGGGCCTTCTGTACCATGGCTTATACTTCTCTACCTGAGCAAATGGAGCAGTTAACAGCAGCTTCTACACATGCTGTCCTCACTGGCTTCCAGTTGCAGGTTTCTCCACTTACACCCTTTCCATAGCCAACTCCAGTCCTTTTTTCCAATGCTGACTTGTCAGACCTGTTTTTTTATAACCTGTGAATGTCTCTGGGACATTTGTTCAGTGAGAGGCTACAAACAAGACTTACAAGAGGCTGCTGAACACGTCTCTCTACAGTAAAGTTAGGCTTGTCCTCTCAGGTGTGTCTTGGAAAATTAATCAGGATGAATTTTGATATTGGATTAGTGTAAATGTAATGATGGAGGGTAGAGGCATATAACTGGAACATTCCAGAGTAGATTTGAGGATGAAGTTAGTGGGCATGAGCTGCTCTGCAGTAACTGCATGTGTGCTTGTTGTTACTCCACTGTAAATTAAATATGACACAGCCCTGTGTAAAAGAAACTATTTCACATTTACCTCTACAGGCTTGCTTGCATTCTGTCAGTTATTACGCTTATATACTGCAAATTCGCATTCAAGCTTAGGTCACTGTCATTTATTTCTAGACCTGTGTGAGAATGAAGTGGCCCTACTTTGTGTGAGTTGCACTTTGCAGCAAGGTCACTGTCATTCTGCAACCACCAAGTGTTTTGTGAAGAGCAACAGATCCACTACAATTTCACATTTCTAGTTAACTCAGATTTTCATACATATCGCCAAATAAACAAACATTTTTCCACCTCTTTTAGAGTCATCATCCCGGGAGGAAATTGTCATGTTGTGATTCAGCTCTGCGAGTGGACCTGTCTTTGATGGCTGTGGTAAGTCCAAGGCAGAACTATCAAGGTTTCTCACTCCAAGTCATATAAAGCATAACAGTAAAACGTGCAAGAGGAGGTTGTACATGATATATCACAAAATGTGGTTTGGCACCCAGCACAGTAACAGTTTAGGGAACAGGCTGTTCTTTAAATAATATGCTTTTGTTTTCATGTTTTAAGTCTTCATGCTGCTGATTTGCAGCAAAGGCTTTTTTCTTAAAAAAAAAAAAAGTAGATCCTTATCTAATGCATCAAAACAGAAAACTATGTGGTTTCTTTGTCAAACATTTCAATAAAGGGTTCAACTTTCCCAGGGGCCCTTGTAGAATTCACATTGGAATAGGATTCTGGGTGGGTGTTTTTCATTTTAACCAGGGGCTGGCTTTTCAGTTGTTGATGCATGCAGATATACATGCACAAATTCACATACCTAACTTTGAAAATCTAACCTTAAACACACAACAGGTGAGTGAATGATGTGGGAGACTGAAGAAAACTTCATTGTTCACCTAAAAATATCAAAAGAACCATGACCTGAGAGGTGCCCGCCACCAGCCTTTAGCAGAGGTCAAGGGGGTGATGTAATTGTCACCTTTTGAATTTGGTGGTGTTATGTCTCTAAGTAGAGACCCAGCAGTTAATCCTTTAAAATTTTTAGAGGTTCAAAGCTGCACTTCATTTTGTCTATTTTTGTATCTCACCCCCCCTTTTTAAGGAAGTTTATTTTCTGTCTTACTGGGTGTTTATACTGAAGACACTGTAATAACTAGAGCAATGTCTGACTTAGATTTTAAGTCTGTAGTAGTATTGCAGGTAACAGAGGAGTTTGATGGGTGGTGAGGGGAGTTGTTTGATCATGCCACTATACTCAGTTGTCTGGTTTCCTGTAACTGCAGTACGCAGCAAAAAATAGCTCAGTGATCAATTTTTCAATTCCACCACAAAATAAATACTAAAAAAAAAAAAAAAGTGTTCTGCATCATCTCTGAACTTAACATTTGAATGTGAATTTGTTCTTTTTTCCCCCTATTTGTATCACTTAAAATTTCTCAGGAGTCTGGTCTTCTTACAGGTTTAGGTAAAATTTTTAATGACAGCTACTTGGTTCTGAGGGAAAATTCTAAAGTACTCATAACCAAAAAGAACCAGATTTTCTGGAAATCTGGTTCCTGGAAATCAGACAGTTTTATTTTGAAAAGGACCAGGAAAAAAATGGTTTGCCATTTTACAATATTTTCTGCATATTTTTACCAAATTATTGACCAAATCTATTCTAAAAAAAGAAAAAAATTGTTTTCTTCAAAACTGTCCAAAAAGACCACCTGATTCTATTTTATACATTCCATTTATGAGGAAAAATAATATAGAAAAAAAATCTGATTTTTTTTAAAATTTAATTACAGAAAATTAAAAGAGAAAAGGCAAAAGTAAAATGTATTTTCTCAAGATGGGACATTTGGAACGAATTTTTAATCTGTCTTTGTGGAAATAACTTATTTTTCACTAAAATGTGGTGATAGATACTCAGGGAATCTGGTCTTTAGCAGTACCTGGGACATCACGGAGCAAACCTACAAATATGGGGCTTGCAGGAAAGACTAAAGGGGAAGCAAGTGGGAAAATGACCTATTTGTAGGGCTCAAAGCAGTGAACTGCTACTCAGATTGTTAAGCCAAGTGAAGACTGAGCACGAATAGAGGGGAAACACTAAAATGCTAAAAAGCACTTGGCTAAGCTGTGTTGGGTTCAGTGTGAGCTCTCTCTTTCTGAAGCCCCTCATGTTGATAAGCCCTGCTAATAAACCTCCATCACGATAATGCTGATCATTGTAAGCGTCGAGGCCCAGGGTGAAATCCTGGCTCTGCTGACATCGTTAACGGTTCTGCCTTTGATCTGGAACGGGGTGGGTTCAGCCCAAATGAAAGCAGTGGCCTTTCTGCTCAGAAGGAGGCCCAGTCACTGAGTTCATCAATCTCATGTGTTATATTCAACAAAGGTCAATAAGATGGAAGGTCTTGGATTTAGATCACTCGGAAGATAAGCATGCCAGGCTGAAACAAGACTCCACAGAAATCAAGGGACAGCATTATTTGGATATTTTCTGTATGGATTGTTGGTGAATTTTAAAAATGTGCTTTATCCATATTCAAATCCAGTATAAACCGAAGTAGAAGAATATGATCTCTGTGGGAAGAGGTCATGGAAACAATATCTGTGCACCTGCCTACAGATCTATGAAAGCATTTTCAAAACAGACATTTTGGAAAGAGGCAGCTACTGCTAATCTATTATTGTTTCCATGCAGATATTTATATAAATCCTCTTCTTGTAAAATGCCGCATACCCTGCTTAGCTTTTCGTTTAGGCAGAAGAAGCACAACTTCAGCATATGTAAATAAAATTTAAAATTGAGGTGGCTTAGGAATCTGGGCTTAATAGATGCAAGTGTGTAAGAATTATTTATTAATTATAAAACCATTACTTTAAACAGATAGTAACTTTTTTCTGACTTTTTAACATTTTCTGCTTGATTGTACTTCTTTTAGGAAAATCTAAAAATGCAGTCTGAATAGTAGCCACAACCCTATCCTATCAATCAACTGTACCTGTTAATTTAAGACTCAATCACTCGAACACGGTCAGAAAACACACACTGTAACGCCGCGTGTGCCAGTGCACACACGTGTTTATCCCTACACGCCTTCTTTAATTTTCTTCCTGGGACCAGCATGCTTTGGAATGATATTTCAATTTATTATTATGAAAGGAATGGCAACTGGTTTTTAATGGTTACAGAATGGTGACTCACAACACTGTCCCAGATGCTGTCACCGTCGCTATGAGAGCAGATTTGCAACATCTTGTCATAGGCACACATCAGTGCTCATGCCTGCTGCCTTCATCCCAGAGGACAGCCTAACACCTGCTGCTGGCAGCGTGCCGGCCCTTCGGGGAACAAATGTTCCATTGCTGCTGGGTGATAGGACAGGACAGACTCGAGATTCCAAGTGAACTGGCTAAAGGCACCCTAGGGCTCAGTGCACCCACCCCAGCACCCAGATGGTTCCTGTTTCTGTAGGAATATTAGAGAGCGAGTGGTGTGCCTATAGCTGTCCCCTATAAATAAAGGAAAAGAGAAAAATCAACAGCACCCTGTATAAGGTTTCTAGCATTTGCTGTTGTATCTTATGGAAAAAAACCCCAACTATATTTTTCCAGTCAGTATTATACTGATGGAGTATGTTGTGCCTACTCTGTATTTATTCATGTAAAGAACTTAGAAGAGTCTGTTAAAGATAATGTTTTAATAGGAAAATACAAATGTAAATCCACTTCTGGAAAAATGTGCTCTTTTCCTGCAGAATATTCTTAACCTTACACAATTTAAAAATCCCGGACAAAAGAGACATGATTAGGCTGCCATATTTTTATGTTGCCAGAGGTACTACATTTAGATGTAAGAACAAAACGAAACAAAGAGTAAGTACATTTTGTGTCTTTTAAACATATTTTTCAGTGCACCTACCCTAGAGTTGTAAGAATACAGAATACTGTGCACTAGCTCTGGAGAGCCCAAATTTCTCACTGAGGTCAAGGAGAGCTAAAAGGACTCCTGGCTTGGAATAAGAAGCTCAGTGCAGTTCAGGATCAGGCCTCTTGGACAGTGTGTCATGTGTTTCTTTCCATTTATTCCCACTCCACATCCACTGGGGTGATAATAGCAGCGTTACAATGTCTTCGCTTCATGTGGATTGAATACCAGGCTAATAAAGATGAGGGTGGGGATTTTTTCAGCTGTTATACTCAAATTTCAAATAAGACCATTTTTATTCTCTGTTTTTGAAAAGGCTTTTTGTCCACATTATTCCCCAAAGCTTAGATCAAAAACATGTCATGTGTCTGAGGGAGGTACAGTCCAGGACACAGTGCATTAGTATTTCAGCTACTGTAATATAGTTTTGATACTCCTTTGCATTTCAGCTTTTGCACAGGAATTTACTCCCAGGAAAATGAGATCCCTTGAAAAATAAAAAGATTGATCATATATTTATAGAAGGGTGGCTGGATCAGAAGCCTCTAGATTGTTGCAGTTTAACTCTGTGTGGTTTAAATCGATGTGCAGTGGAGGTGATATTTCACATTCCTTGCAGTGTGCTGCACTTCTCTACAACAAATCAATCGAATCTACATCACAATACACTGAGCAACACTGAACTGCCAGCAGGAGAATTCTGGATGGCTTTCACTGGTTAAAAATTCCCCCCTTTTTTTTTTTGTTAGGCTAATGGTTGGGATATATCCGTAATTCTTAGGAAAGAGCAGCATCATACAAATAGTGTCAGCACTCTGTGTAGTTCTTTGAACATATATTCCCATGTTATTCTTTCTGATGATCTCTAAATGAAGTTCCCAGGTAATGCCAATTTACAATAATCTCTCTGCTTGTGATCCCACGACTTGCCCTGGGCAAATCTCATTGTTTTTCTTTGTCCCCTGACTGCTTCTGTAAAATTATGCTAATAATACCCACACCAGAGAGATGCTGGGTGAATTTGTGTGCCTGCAGAGGACTTTGAAGATGAAAAGGCTTATTTAAATGTTACATATTGCCACTAGTATTATTATTAAAGCTTAAGAGTGCCTTCTGCCCTCAGATGGACACGCGCAGCTGCTGCTGTCCCCACTGTCTGTGTTTACACAGAGAACCGTGCAATGGGGCAGAGCTGTACGGATCTAGAGACTGTGAGTTAAGCAAGTCAGCTTTGCTGGAGCAAAGACAGGGTTTGTGTGCAGATGGCAGGCATGCAAATTTGGTATGATCACAATTTAGAGGTGCTTGTAAAGCATTTGCGTCGGATGAACTCTTTGCTGCTTCTATTTCTACAATGCTATTAACTACAGGGAGAAAGAATAGAATGGGAGAGCAGGAAAAATATTTACCATAAACTTTTGGATAAGTCTAATCAAAACTGAGCAGAGCTGGGGCAGTCCTGGTGACAGAGACCAGGCTGCGATCCCGAGGTCAGGCTGAGCTCTCATGTCACATTTGGGTCATGCTGCATGAACTGTCTGCAAGGCTTCCTTGTAACCTGTCAAGTGTCCTGGGTCATAATGCAGGAAATAAGCTCCAAAGGTTTGCTGAATCCTAAAGTGCCTTTGTAATCCAAAATTTCTGTTCGAACTGAAAAAAATTATGAAGACCCTGTTACTGCTCAACCACTGCACTCTCCTTTTGCCACTGTTAAAACTGTTTTGATCACTGTCCTGCAGATAGTCTTTACAGAGGATTTACAAACTAATCGTTCTGACTGTGCCATGTCACTCGCGTGGAATTCACTTGCAGTTCTACAGTCACACTGCCTTTGATTAAATTACCAGGTGTAATGACAGTAAAATTTGGCCTAATAAGAAGAAACTTAGTCTTGTTCTCAAATAAAAATCAAAGGAGAGTTGCCCTAAATAGATTGTCATAGTCCACTCTTCAGTGTTGGCTTCTTTGTTTTAATTCCCTTTTTCCTGGTTGAATCAGAACACTTGCAAAATAAAGATAATCTGAATTCAGAAACAAGATAAAGAACACTGCCACCAATGTTGTTTTAAAGACCATGATGGCAAATAGCAGAGATGCTTCTTTTACCAGAGAAAGCTGGTAAAAGCATTTATTGATTCTGAGAAGCAAGCAGAAATGGGGCTGATCCATGCGAGAACCAGGGCTTCAGAAGTCAAATAAACAAGTTCCTGCAGTTAATGGTACCTTCCAACACACTTTTTAAGGTAAAGAACAAGTAAATCACAAACAGGAGATATATGCATCTTCAAAATCCAACCACCCAGACCTGCTATTTTTTTTAATAAAAAGATCAAAAGTGGCTTAGGGTTTTGAGTACTCAACATTACTATTAAAGAGTTTGGAATTAAGATAAGGGAAGTCAGAGAGTGTGGGCCAAGCTGACTGACAGAGCAAGCTACTGTCTGGGCAGCTGCCTAAATGCTTAGAGGGGTTTCCTTGCCTTTTAAAGTTTAAGACAAAAACAGGGAAAAAAGAAAACCTTTCATTAAGGCTCTGTTGCCCTGGATAACCAAGGACACATTCTGGGTGGTCTCCATAAAGTTTCTTTTTAACTTGATAGCCAGACTCATGGGTACTTTTCCAACAGTTCTGGAGGATGAAATGACACTGAATTAATTCCTTTTTTAAAAATAAAAGGAATGAAAGGAACAGCTAGATCTCTGTACAACTGCCTTTGAAATCATCACTATTGGGCTTGTCTTCATGTTCTATGCAATGTTATGTGTTTGCATGGTCTGGCCCTCCTTCAGGCTGTACAACTGCTCTTGGTAACTTCACTTGAGCACAGCAGGTCACTCGGGCTGGTGAGTGTTCAGGATGGTTATTGAGGTTATTTAGTGGTGAAATACATACCCAGCTCACCTGGCTTCTTAGAAAGTGTGGTCATCTGCCACCTCCAAATCATGTTCTCCTCCACTGTAGGAACCCCACGCACAAGGTATAAAAATTTTAAGATGACAGTTGCTAAAACCGTTGATGTAATTAGCTATCTTATATGAGGTTCCTAAATAAGTCAAATATTTGTCAAAATGCTAAACAAGAAATTTTCAGAATTGAGAGGGGATTTTACCTGCTGTTCGTGCTCCATGTGGCTCTGTAGCAAAAGGCTGCAAAGAACAGTGAGCCTTGATCTGCTGAAAGACAAGCGAGGTCATGTCCCAGTCACCCCTACATAATTGGAGTCAACACACTTGGAAACAGGGAGAGCCAAATTCTGACATCACCATTTTAATTTAACCATTACACAAATAGTCATAAGATCATGGTCTTATCTGGAAGCTCAGTCTCAGGTAAGTGGAAAGGTGCAGGGAACAAAAGGCAAAGTAACATAAACAAGAAAAAAAAGGAAATATTTGTTGGAACATCTTAATCTGAAATTTGAGTTAAGAGACAGTTCCATTTTTAAGAATTAGAAAGTGCCTTTGATAAGGCATATTCTCAGAAAACAGTCTTAATTCGTAAACTCTATTTAAAGGAACAATTTATATTATCTTGCAATCAAATTTCCAACTGCTCACATTCTGGCTTGGTTTTCCCAGATGTTCCTTCTCAGGCTGTCAAAGAAGTGAAGTAAATTTCTGTAGTTTGCAGGTGTTAAGTTGCAGGTACATAATTTCATTTCCAAAGATAAAATTCAATAAGGAGAAATAAGCTTCATGGAAGATAAATGTAGTCTTGTGTCTATTTTTTGCATTCCTATCACCGCTTTCTTGCCTACCGTAGTAGCGTTAAAAATCAAGGCAGAGGTGTGAGGTAGATTGATGGTTTCCCAAAATATAATTTCTAATAAGAATCACAAGTGTATCCAAAAGTACAAATGCTAATTGGACAGAAATTTGATTCTGCATTCACCTGCACAGACATTAAAAGCCTTCATGTGGCCAATAATGAGTAACCCATAGCTCGAGATAGTTTAAGGACACTTCCCAGTCCACTCAGTCTTCAGCCAGGAGATGTCTGGGAGAAACCATGATCTCATCCTGGAAAGATTACAGTCAGTAAAGTGAAATCAAAGCAAGCCAAGGTATTGTGAAATATTTTTTTTAGTTCTAGATGACAGTGAAAGCAAGAAAGACCAAGTACTTAAACAGGCATGAAATCAGCTCATCATTATTTGTCTTCTGAGAAGTGCTGGAGGCACGCTGGTGGCCTCCTGGCCCTCCCACTGTGCCTGCTGCAAGAGCAGCTAAAGGACTTCAGCTTTTGAGCCAAGGCCATTTCACTCACTTAAAGTGGTTTGATTTCTGGGGTTTTCTTTGTTTTTTTTGGAGGGGGGGGGGCAGTTGGTTTGGGTTTTTTTTTAATTTCAAGAGCAATGTTTTTTCCTAAAACACACAGCATTTGGAGCAAGGGGAAATTAGGCAACAAATTTACCTCAGTAGAGCTTTTCCTTGAGAGACCATTGCTTACTCAAAGACGTAATTCCTATCTCCAGCTTTTCCCTTGCCTCAAATGTCACAGGTATATGGCTCCCACCTTCAGTTTTGTACCACGCTCATCATTCCAGATCCTGGAGATCTTCCAACAGTGACTATTCCGGATGCAAGGACAGGTCACATATTGTTTGTTCCCTTGTTCTCAGGACAGGCAAATTATTTTGGTAAAGGAAGCATTTGAAGAGAATTGGGTAGGGCTGAAATAAACACCCAGAAAAATTATTTTCTTACAAAGGTTTATGGAATATTTCTTGTCTATTTTTTGTCTTTTCTAGCAGAAAAGAGTGCTTAGGAAATTCTAGTTATCACTGTTCATAAGAACATAAATAAGCCTTCTGGCATGTTTGATTCATTTAACCTAACATCCTCCCCACTAAAGGAGTCAAAAATTAATTCCGGGGTCACTTCCCTTGTAAAATCATTCTGGCTTCCAACAATCAGTAGTTTAAGGACTCAAGACTGCAGCTGGATCATCCTATCTAATGGCTATCAGTAGTTATATACCCCATAAATTTGTTTAACTCCTTTTTTTGTATCATCAGATTTATTATTCTCCAGAGCAGTGCCAGGACTTCGGACTGGATTATTGCAAGAGTATACTATACATTATTTACATTCAAAATATTTAATGTCTGCCTCAACAATATAGCTTTACTCGTTCTAAGAATATATCTGAGGTTGATATTGCTTCTTGAATAAACATACACTGACAAGTTAATAAAAATAACATTTTAACTGCTTGAGTGCAATGTTCCAGTGACCCATAAGATCAGTTCTAGGCCCTCTGCAGTCCTAAGCTCAGTGTGAGTTTAACCTTCATCCATGGGTCCACAGCAGCCATTGAACAACTGATGAACTCACCTAAAAGAAGAGAGCACAAAATGCAACCATCAGTTTAAATGACTGCATGGAAAAAGCAAAAATTTGTTGTTAAACTACAGCAGGCTGAAATGAGAGCTGAGAATGACAGAGAGGGCAGGTACTGACCCCCATACTAAAAGATGTACAACAAAGGCATTTGCTCGAAGTTCTCATGGAAAGCCTTTCAGACAAATTAATTAAGCAATAAGACATGACAGGGTGTGAATCGCTTGGTAATGATTTACGCCTATTGTGTTGTTAGGCAGAAGGCCAAAGGCCGAGTGCTGTCAAATCACCTAGGTGTAAATTATCATTTGATAATTTGAGCCCTGGAGTGCGTTATTGTAATTAGGTGTTCTATCGTAAGTTTTCTACTTCATTCCATTTTTTTTCCATTCTCAGCTCCATTTTGATACTTAGAATGCTAGCATTAAAAACTAAACCTTTTCTTGCAAGATTATTTCAGACAACTAATAGCCTTAGAGGCTTTACACAACAAACCCTGTCATATACCACAATGCATAGCAGAGAAGTTAATGCAGGCATGTCATCACTGTAATTTAATCACCGTGCCTTCATTCATAAAGCCAGTGACAGACAAAGGGAGGTATTAGGGTTATATGGGAATGTGCAACCAAAATTAGTTGGAAGTTAGGTGCGGAGTCAGTGAGGAGGAATGAAGCAGCTGCAGTTTCTCTTTTCAAATTAAATAGCACAAGAAAAGATGGAGAGATAATAACATGACTTCTTCCAAGCTGCAGCATCCAGACAGCTGTAGAAACCACAAGAAGGCCACTCCGAAGCCTGACTATTCAAAGTGCGAGAATCAAAGTGCAGAAAGGGCTGTTCCATGCAAAGATGTGAACACCATCTCTAGTTTGGAAATTCATACAGTCCAGCTTATCAGAATCTGGAGGAAGGTTATCACTGCCTACTTGTCTACTTGTTCTGTTCTTATATGTTTCTGGAGATGGGATATTTAAGTAGCAGGATCTCCAGTTTGATGCAGTTTGCCATTCCTAGGTACCTACAGCCATTGATCACGTGTACTGAGCAGAAGAAAGGTCTTTTCAACTCTGGAAATGGATGTCATGACAGCCTCTTTTTGCCTCTTGCCTCAACTATGGCTCCAACATAGGGAAAAATATTTCATCAAATCCAGATATTGTTTCCTAAACTTTAACCAAGGTCACAGTTATATGCAATAGAACATCCTTAAAATT
>VYZQ01055069.1:4502-41749 GCA_013400655.1 Mystacornis crossleyi
AAAAAAAAAAAAAAAAAAAAAGACAAGAAAGAACAGCAGAAAAAAAAATCATGTACTTTTTGGCCAGCAGCAGACACTGACTCTGCAAACAGCTGTGCCCAGAGCACATCTGGGGGTTAGTTACAGTCCCTCTGCCCGAGGTCACTGTCTGTGCTGTGCTCCTGTCCTGGCCGGAGCGGCAAGAATACATCACACCCTCACACACGCCAGGGTGACAGAGCAGGGAGGACCGTCACTGCCGGGTGTTTTGTGGGGAGCAGTGGAAGGAAGTGAAGCATCGTCACCCAGAGTGACAACAGCCCAGCTCTGCTCACAGCTCCACTGCCTGAGAAAGCTTTTTCAGCTTCACAGCTGAAAAACTGTAGCTGGGACAAAAATATCTGTGATGGCTATGTGTATCCCACATCCGCCCACCAGCCTGGTCTGCCACCCTGCCCCAAACACTGGTGTCAGCACATGCAGGGAGAGGAGAGCAGGGAAAGGAGAGGCCAGGAGCCAGGCTGCAGCAGGAACTGACTACTTCAGCCAGCTTTGCCAGGGGTGGGTGTGAGAAAGCAGAAGAGGTGCCAGAAGATGTCTAGTTAGTCCATAGATCCCACAGACCAAGGCTGTGTCCTCTCTACCCATGGAAAAGGAGTCCTAAAAGCCTGAACAAGAGGCAGAAGACTCCCTCTGGAGATTTGCAGGCACCACCAAACTGGGTGAGGCAGTTGGCAGACTGAACACCAGTGCTTTGACCAGCAGGACCTTGGAAAACTTGAGGCTGAGAGAGACCTCCCTGAGTTTTGCAGTGCCATGCAAAGCACGGCACCAACCTGGAATAACCCCATGTGTTAGTTCAAGCTGGGAACCAACTGACTGCAGAGCAACCCTACTGAGGAGGACCCAAGTGTTACCGTGAAAGATTAAGTACGAAAAAGTTTCCTCTTGCCACAAATGAGGCAAATCATTCCTTGTAATGCATGAGAACAAGGAAAGCTGTCGCCCCTTCTTGGTGCTGGTGGAACTGCACCTGTTTGAACCTCTTGTTCAAGGTGGAGAATTTGGACAGGATCCAGCAGGTGAACTGCTGAACCACTCAGGGCACAGAGCACTTCTCCTGTGAGAGCTTGAAGGCATTAGGCTTGCTGGGTCTGTGGATGATGAGGTCAAGACAGGTCCTAATAGCAGCCCACTATGCAAAGGCATTAAAAAGGTGATGAAGTCAAACGCTTCTCGTTAGCAGCAGTGATCAAGCCAATGTCCACAAGCTCTCACTTGGAGATTAGACTGAGCATTAACAAAAACTTCTCTACCAGAGGACTGGAACAGGCTACCAGACAGGCTGTGGTGTCTCCACCCTTGGAGGTGTTCAAGACAGCAGCAACAGAGCCAGAGTAGGCTCTGCAATCCAGAGTAGGCTCCAGCCCTGTTTTGAGGTGGAGTTTAGATTAGAGACTTTCAGTGGTCACTTCCCATCAACATTTCAACAAGTCTAGGAAATCCTGCAAGGGCTGCTATGGTCCTGACACAGGTTTTAGTGTACATGCCCCACGGTCCCCTTCTTGCTCAAGGCAATGTCCAGGTCTTTACCTCACATGTAATGCCCTAGCACATGTGGGATGTCCACAGCTTCCCACTTCCTGAATAGACTTACGGTAAAAGGTATGCATGCTGCTCTACTGCATGTGCTGTCCTGCCCCAGTGAGACTTCTATGCAAAAGCCAGCTGAAAAGTGGTTATTTTTAACTGTAGAGGAAAGGGTTTATTATAATCTGGAGCTGGCAAAGTAACAGTGTCAAGTAGACACATCCTCTCCAATGTAAACTCCTCAGACATGAAATAATTCCAGGATAATGATTAGACACAGTTGAGCATGTAGAAAGAACTCAAATGCTCCACCCCAGGGCATTTATCTCTTGTAGGACAGCACAAAGCATGAAGTACATTAGAGTCTTTCATTTCCCCTGAATCATTTTAGAGACATTTTAAATTTCTGGAGAGGAAAACAAGATTCTTCATGCACTCAAAACACCTTTCAACAGTCCCTCAGAGAATGCTTAGTACCTCAGCAGAATCACAACTTACAGCTTCAAGATCACTAGTCCTTCACAAATACTATGTTTAAAACCTGAAAATACAAGAAAACATTGGCCATTATTATCATTATTATAATAATATTTGTTCTTTGCTTCAAAGTAAAGCTTCCATTAAATGAGGTTTTTCTTATAGAAGTGCTCTAGTTAGGTGATTCACACAACAAATTCATAAGAAGAAGATAGACTGGAAAAGGGAGTGTGGTTTTCTTTTATTAGCTACATGTAGTCTGACTGTAATTATTCCCAACTGAAATGTTCGTACATAAAAGTGATTTTGCAATGACAGTAATTTGTACAATTTTTCTAATAACATGTTATTCCCTTAATTTTTATAAACAAATTCTAAGACTCTTTTTTATTGTGTTTGCACAGCAATTCCCAAGTCAAATAATGAAGCCTCCCAAGTTCCCTGCAAGATAAGGTAAGGTGAGGTGAGTGGAGAGTGAATCTCTACTGCTGGTTACAAATGCATTTATTTCCTCAATAGCCCTTTCTCCCCCAGGATATCCTGTATTTCCTGCTTATACAAGGTGTCATCTCTTGTCTCTGCAAGTCTTGTGGGGCAAGTTAACACATTTGTATTAACAAGTTAATACATTTGTATTAACTTCATAGGATGGCACAGAGTGTGGATGCACCTTACACATGCAAATATCCCATCACCATTAGGTGACGAAAAACCCATCTTACACTGCAGGAAACTTAAGGGCAAACTGAGATGACCATGACAGTGATGGATGTGTGAATAAATCCCAGGGTGATGAATCCCAGTGTAGCCCTCCTTAGCAGCCATACAGCTGGACCAGGGAGAAGCCATCTCTTTCCAGGCGGGATATGCAGTACTGAAGTCTGTGATTTCACTTTCTTCTTATGCGTCCAGGGATAAACTTAAGAACTGTTTGACAAAAAGTAGTGGAGTTATAGAAATGTCAAAAACGTGCAGGTGGAAGAAGAATCACAGAATATCCTGAGTTGGAAGGGACCCACAAGAATCATCGAGTCCAGCTCCTGGCCCTGCACAGGACACCCCAAGAGTCACACCCTGTGCCTGAGGACATTGTCCAAACACTTCTTGAACTCTGCCAGGCTCAGTGCTGTGACCACTTCCCTGGGCACTCTTCCAGTGCCCAGTCACCCTCTGGGTGAAGAACCTTTCCCTAATATTCTAATATCTAAACTAGAGACTTTATTTTGCAAATAACAGTGGGTACATTGATGTGACTTTACAATAACCAGAGTGAG
This sequence comes from Mystacornis crossleyi, assembly GCA_013400655.1. NCBI lineage: Eukaryota > Metazoa > Chordata > Aves > Passeriformes > Timaliidae > Mystacornis > Mystacornis crossleyi. The sequence goes on from VYZQ01055069.1 coordinate 7,823, forward strand.
ACCAATAGAAATGTGACAATTTTGGCACGTTCCCACATAACCCAGAGCAGTGGTTTAAGACACTGCCGTTTCCAAATTTTTTAGGACAAATCACCAGTTTCAAGTCTCTTTAATACAGATATCACCTTCCCACTGAGATACCCATGTGCTGTGGATAAAGACTTCTCAGAGAGCAATGGGATAGCATCTGAGGGCACAAACAGTCATGAATACCCTCAAATAAAACAATCCCAGTGACCAAAACACAGGACTGCTACATCTTCACTTCCCAAGGAAGGTTTGTGGGTTTGTTTTCACAGTGCAATAACTAACCTCACTGCACAGCCCTCCTGGGGGCCATTACTTTAGCTTTTCCCATGATGTAGTTGGGGGAGGTCAGCAGCAGTTCAGATGCACAGTATTCCGTACTGCTGGCTACAGCATGGCAAAAACAGCTTGTTTCTTGCCTCCTCTGGGTCTGACTGAACAGCTGTTGGACTAAAGAGACAAGAGATACCAAGGATATAATCAAAGCTCACTGCACCAGGCAGAAACTGTTGTCTTCAATAGGACTTTGTCTCAGGTTAGAAGCACTCCTGTATTTCACAGCAAAGACAAGCGCAGACTTCCAGAGGAAGTTTTTTCTATTGTTCTACTTTAATCAATCAGTGCCAATTAACCAACATTTAATTTCAGCTCGAGGAAGGAATGACAGAAATAATTATGTCCTGAGACAGACATCCCATCAGCTTCTCCAAATCATTAACTGCCTCAGATGAATTGGCAATCAATTAACTGAGATTAAAAAGTCTAACACACAAACAGTCTTCATTCCCCTCTCTAGAACCAGGATGACACAAAATTACTAGCCAACCTCTGCATATGTTCATATAAATGCAACCTTACTCTGTCCATAAAACAGTTTTTCTGGTTCATCCCAGGACATGGGTTTGTCTGACACTGAAATACAGTGTGGATTTGCTCTTAGCTGACCCTGAGCAGGGAATGGCATAACCACTCCCGACATGTCTGTTTATAAGGCATCAGGTAAACAACTGTCTTACCACAGAGCAATTCAATCAAGAGAATTGTGCTATAGATACATGTTGCCCATCATAAAAGAAATTTGTGGTTGAATGAAGACCACATGAAGACAGGTTATTGTGGATAGACTAAAGATGTAAAAAATATGAATACTAGTGTGCAACAGCATCAGGTTGTAGTAGTTTTAGTGTAGCTCTGCCTTTCCTATTTGACTTAATATAAATATTTGTTTAGGATAGGGTGCACAGCATCCTAAATTCCCTGGATTGTGCCAGTGAGATCCCACTGCTATAAACACTGGAGATGAATCAGATGAATCATGGCAAACATCTGCTTTCATTTATCAAAACAAGGTTAGGAAACTTGGTCACAGTTTATAAACATCTCTTGGGAAGGGTCTTTTCTTGACACAAACAGAAGTGAGGTGGTAACACTGAAGGGGAAGCTGAGTGCATCTAGCAATGTCCAGCTCATAACACCTGGTGTGAGCAGTAGCAGTCATGGAGATTATGAATGATGAGACAGCACCATTTTTTAAATGATAAATAAATAGAATAAACCCAAACTGACATCATCTACTTAGTAGTGTCAAGCAGTCAGATTTATATCTAATCATCATAGCTACTTTTCAATAGTTTCCGTTTCTTTGGAGTGGCTAGCATTTTGATTTTATCATTATACCTACCTCCTCTGCTTTTTTTCTTCAAAAGCATAAAATAAGTTATTCTGGAGTTCTTCTTCCTGCAGATTTCATGTCTGGACTGTCCTAACCTTAGCAGTGAGTAAAATTACAAGGTTTTAATCCAGCAATCCAAGCATAAACTGCATTGAAGAACTGCCTGTACCATTGGTGCCAGTGTACAGCATAACCTGTATATCCATGGGGAATTCCAGAAAAAAAAGCCACATTCTGATAATATTTACAAAAGGGGAGGGATGGCCTCCTTGAGCAGCTTGCTAACTGCCCAAATCTAGGAATCAAACAGTAAGTAACAGGAGATGTCTCTTGGTGGAGGCTGTGGGTGGCACACCAGGTGTTATCCCAGCTCAGCAGCAGGGAGTTGGGAACAATCAGACTGTGATCTTTTAGTCAACAGAAACGTGTTTTTAATAAGGGTAACTTCTTCTCCTGCTACCACCCCTCTGATGGTGTGAGGCTTTGTTTCAGCCTGGGGCCCATCCTTTGCTGCAGGTCATCCCTTGTTTGCTGGATCCAGCCCGTCAGTGTATCTCTGCCAGGTCCAGCCCAACACAGCTGGGCATGGATAAATGTGACCAGAGGAGTTTTCCTCTGCAGCCCCTCACCTGTGGGGATTTAGATGCCAGCAACTGCAGATGCGATCCCGTGGCTCCTCTGGGATGAGGGGGTCATGCTGCAGCAGGCTTCAGCTGGTCACCTGGAGATGCTCAAGGGCCCAGGTTGCTCCTGGTGTTATTTCCACTCTTAAGGAAAGTGATTGCACTTCACAGGCCAGCTGGCTATAGATGTGACTTTTGGGGGATTCCCATCTCTACTGGACATAAAAATAATGGTTGAAAACCACTGAACTACATAAATGCAAGAGCCTTCCAGTGGCCTTGAATATGCTATTCATTGAGGTCGGAAGCTGCTATGGAATTTTTCAATACATGATTTAATCTGGGCAGCCTGAGCTCCAGAAGCAGAGGGAGGAAACCCTTCAACTCTGGAGCCAGGGGCCCTCGGGCAAGGAAAGGGAACATTTTCAATGGCTTTTAGAGGACACGTTGGCCAAGTCACACATGTTCCAGCAGTTCACTGGCAGCACTATAAAGCTAGAAAAGAAGTGCCAGGTGAGCTTTCTAAAAGGGCAAAGATTGCTCCCTACTCTGCAGCATGCTAATATTTGGGCATTTGTGGGTTTTAACTGCCTGGTTGGGAGGCAACCTCTTAGCACAGGGATTTTTGGCCACCCTAAACACAGAGTTAGCAGCAGCTCCCCAGCAGGCGGAAACCTGCTGTGGCACCCACTTCTCAGCAACTGAGGTGTCCCCAGTGGTTTCTGAGGTGAGATACCCACTGCAGGACATGCTGCACCTCTCCTCTCACCTGTGCCAGGAGGTGAGCAGCTCCCTCTGGGAACTGTTCTTTCTTCACCAGAGAAAAAATGGCTCTTTTTTGGTATTCAGTTTGCTTCTCAGATGGATCAGTCCCTGGATCTGAGTCCCAGTGTGGAGTGGTGGTGCCAGCACTGTGTGAGGAGCCGGGAGGCAAGAAGCCAAGGGAGGGCTGGGGATGGATTCTGCTCTCAGCCTAGTGAGGTATGAATACCACTGAGGGTATAGCATGGTCTCAGCTCCAAAGAGACCAGTGTCTAAACAGCTTTCCATGAAACACTTCCACATCTTCCTGCCACCATGGCATTCCTCCCTCCTTGTGCCTGATAAAGTTTGCTTACATTTTCTGCATATGGCATCTTCTTTTCTATTCCAGAAAATCTGGAACCTGATTAATAAAGCAAACAAACTCATCGGTCCTAACCTTCACTGTTTAGTTTCATTCACTCCCCATATCCCAAGGGAAAGTAAAACAAAACTGCACTGACTGGTTCCTGAAGGGTGTGGGAGCAGCTCTCCATGGGGAGAGGTGACCCAGAGCTCTCTGGACACGGAGAGAGGACACGGTTACTGTCTCTCCTCACCCTGCACTGCACAGCTCTTCCCAGGCCCTCTGATAAGTCTGTGTTGGGACAGAGCTTCAAGGGGGATGTCCTCAAGTCAAGGAAACAACATCACCAGAGAGGGGCCTATTCAATTTTCTGTCCTTCAAATGCCAATGCCCGTTTTGTGGGTGTCTTTGATTTTAGAGACTGGTCGAGGAATTTGTACTTCACACTCAATTGCATCCAACTGCTTTTAAAGCAGAGAGTATTGCCAGCCCAAGAAAAATAATCTTATCCCAAGGCCTTGAGAAACGTGGTGGCTGTTTTTAAATGTCTTCCTCCATCACAAGCAGCTCTTTGTTAAGGGCACCCAAGGCCAACCAACACTGATAAGAGGATCACATCCCCCACTGCTGCAAATGGCCCTCCTGCTCCAAGAGAATCAGGCTCTAAAGCAAAACACACCACAGCCCATTTAAAGGCCTTGTGCAGGCAGGGCTGAGGCAGAGCTCCCTGCCCACTGCCAGGTATCCCTGGCACCAAGGGATGGCAGTGCTCAGTTCAGGTTGCAAAGCCTGCACGCTGGCTTTAGTCCCAAGGGAAGTGGCATCACCCCACGCAGGCAGGGGCTGTCAGTTGCATTTCCCATCTCGGGGCCAGTTAACCTCAGAGAGCCAAGGAAAGGGGAGGCTCCCCCTGGCCAAGGTGCCTTCTGCAGCATCCATGAGATGGGGGAACCTGGGACTTAAGGTTAGAAAACAAACCCTAACACAAACAGAGCTGAAGTGATGGTTGGATTTGATTTAACTGTGTTTCAGCAATAGAGGTAGCCCATGCCTGAACATGTGTTTTAACTCCCTCAAGATATGTAGTAGCTGTGGAGGGATCCTGGAAGTGCAGAGAAACAGCAGAAAAGCAGAAACTCACCATCCCCTTGATAACAGGAGTCTTGAAGGAAGATGTACCTCATGTCCCCAGAAGATCTCCCAGAGGCCGTAAACTGCTTTGCTAACTTTTTTTTCCTGGATGCACGGTTTGCAGGGCCTTCTCCTGAAAGGGGCTCTGTTTACTGCACCATCCCATGCCTCTGTTTCCCCACCTGCACATCCAGGGCAAGTGGGCTGTCCCCACAGGAGCACTGGGAAGATGGATTGGTTAATATTTGCTTAGTGCTCTGGAGATAGCACTATACAAGTCTAATTACATTTTATGCCCTCCTGTGATAAGGATGTCATCTTGGATTAGAGGGGATTAGTTGTTAATGCCATTCCTGTACATACTGGTCCCCTCCGGGGCTTTGATTTCTGCTGAGAAGGTTATTCATTCTGCTTTCAAATCAGTAAGATCCTCCTAGATATGGTAATTGTGGAAATCAAAGATCTTTGGTGGATGAAAATAAGACTTGGTGGATACCTGCCTATGCCTTCAGCCAAGCATAGGTATGTGCTCAGTGAATGATGGTGTGCACTCAGTGACTCTCTTGCTTTGGCATCCCTAAACCTTTGGCAAGGCCAGGGGAAAGGGGCTGAGCATGTCCCCTCCCTCTGCACTGAGTTTCAAACACACCACCAAGTTATTAAGTACAAATCTAAGTTAATGATTAGTACTTGCCCAAAACACGGTGATTGCCAAAAGCCAAACAGAGTGAGAAGCCACACGCTGGTAATGATTGCAGGGCAAAATGCTACTGCGAGGACATTCCCACATCCTAGGAGCACTGCCCTCCAGGGAGTGCTGCAAGCTGCAGACAGGTCCCAGAGGGGTGAGAGGGGCCTCTGGCTCCCACGCTGCGTGGCAGGAGCGGGGCGGCTCGCAGGGATTTGGCTTTTTGGAGCCTGTTGCAGTGAAGCTTTCATCCCTTCCCCACAGTAACCCTGACAGCTCTCAGGGGACTTCCTGGAGAGCCAAGCTTCTCTGCCCTGGTTGCAGACGTATCATGGATTAAGCCGAGATCCCTTTTAAGGATTCCTTTGCAGCACTCCCAGTTGCTCCAAGCATTGGATTACCTCTGGCACAGGCTGGATTTCAGCTTCTGGCTCAGAACGAAAAGGGCTGTCCTGTCCCCACCTCCTGCTGGCAAGGGTTTGTCCCAGAGGAAATCCTGGATCCGCCACCTATTGCTGACCACGCAGGAGCAGCCGAGGGTAGGGCACAGGCTCCTCTCAGCAGCAGAGGTTAAGGATGCCACGTCCTGGCTCTCAGCCCCCAGCTGACAGGAGCAGTTTTGCCTCACCAGCATGATGAAGAAGCTCACTGGAAGGGAAAACCTGCAGGGACTGACAGAACTTCTTAAAAAGCTGCATTAAACTTTCAGAGACAGATCCCACCATGGTCCTTCAGCAGGGACCATCTGCAGCTGGGTATAAAACAGGGAGCTGCAACGAGAAGTGGTGGGAAGTGGTGAATAGCAAAAGGAGCCTTTTATGGTTCCAGGAACACCCATGTCAGTGCTGGGAGGGCACAGCTGAGCGAGGCAGAGAGTGGCCAAACCTTCGGCCCCAGCTCTGGAGAGCCTGTGAGGACTCAGACGAGCACAATGTGGGCTGAGGCTGCTGGGAACCAAGCTGGGTCAGACTGGAGGTGCTTCTCCATCACCAATGGAATGCAAAACCAACTGGAGCTTTCTGCTTACCTGGGCTGGCTCTACAAGGCAAATAACTACCTCCATTTATTTCTTAGTGTTGGTCAGAAGAGCTGGTCTATTGCAAGACAGGGACTAAATTACTACCACTGTCACTCTGAGTGGGTGTTCTCCATCCTCCCAGGGCAAGAGGTGCTGAGTGCAGGTGGGGTGCAACATGTTTGAGGAAAAGGAGGTTAGTTTGGTGTCTGAAACCAGACATGTTCCATGGAAGACACCCCATGGCACAAGGAGCACCAGGGGCAGCTGCAAGGCAGAGTGCTGGGGACATGAGGCTGAAGATGCCACCAGGGTGCCCTGGCTTGGCACAGCCTGTCCAGAGCCTCGGCAGAGCCATCACCCTGGGAGCCCTGAGCATCGCATTTCTTTGGCTGCAAAGACCAACCTCCCTCCCAGCAGCTGCTCCAGATGCAGGGCATGGAGCCAAGCTGTCAGGGAAGGCAGCAATTTTATCAAACTTAGCGATTTTACCAAACTCAGCTTTTTCTGGTGGAACATTTCCATTTCAGTGAGTCAGCAGTCTTGGAAAATGTCTGTCTGTCGATAGCAATGAAGCTCGAGGTGGGCACAGAGGGAAAGTCCCCTGGGACACACACCTGACCTGGCTGCATGGACACTGCTCGGGAGGAGACACGCAAGGGACTGTCCCACGTTTTGGCCATTTCCCCTCCAGTCTGTTTCTTGTCCATCAACAGAGAAGCTTGTCCAAGCTGAGTTTTCAGGTTAAGTGGACTGACGTGCAACAGATCAAGACAACAGAAGGATTCTGTTCCTTCACGTGCTTGATCACATCATCCTTTTGTCAAAATTAGGCCTGGAAACAAGTTAGCTTTATTACTCTGACTGTTATGTTTTCCACATCTAAATTTTTCTTGCTAAGCCCAAAATGTCTTGTCCTATCCAGAGAAGAGATTAACCCCACCCCGTGCATTTGCCTCTTGAATATTTGAGGGCTGCTCTCATGTTGCCCTGAGCCCCTTCTGTTGCCTGTTATCCAACCCAGGCCAAGCTTGCTGCGAGTCATCATGTCCTCACTAATCTCTGGCCTCCCTCCAACCTGCCCATGTCTTCCCCATCCCAGTGGGAAGCCAGCTTTTCTTCACAGACCTTCTCTGCAAACCCCAGTCCCTTGTTCCAACAAGTCCTCACAAGGATTTACAGCCTGTCACTCAGCAGGGATGGAGTTGTCCTTGTTGTTGGAGAGATGGAGGAGATAGGGCAGGGGATGCAGGCTTGGGGGTAGCCAACAGATTTGAGACTTGCAAAGAGACCAAAAATGCTGTCAGCCCCCATTCCCTGCTCCCTCTTCAAGAGGGATTTTTACCCAGGGAGCTGAACTGTGTCTTCCACATCAGCTTGCAGTGCTTGAACCAGGGCTTCACCTGTCCCAAAAGGGGATGGCTCTGAGGCAGCTCCGGGCAAGGCAGGAAGTCACACTGGGCTGGGGACTCTCAGGACAGACCGGGATCCTGGAGTCCCTGCCAGGGCAGGGCTTGTTTTCCCTCTCTTTCCCCGCCCCCCCCCCTTTTTTTTTGTGTGTGTTACCGAGGATGGGCTGGAGCAGGACTGACAGATGAGTCTCATCGGGCAGGACTCGGCTGCTCCTCTTCCTCTCCCAGCAGTGTCTGCAGAGCTGCAGACTGTAGCAGTTGCAGGTACCTCCTTGCAGGAAAAAGCAGGAAAAAACTGGCAGGGAGTGGAAACGAGTGGCAAGCAGATTAGAAACCCAGCTCCTATTTATAGAGCAGCAGTCAAGAAACTGCCCCTGTGACAGGGACATCCGTTTAACCCTTCTGGTCCCAAGCACCAACCCACCCAGAGATGCTGAGCCAGCCCAGCCTGTGCCGTGAGGGAGCATTCTGGCATAAGGGAAGCAGGACCCTGTGCCAGGGCACCTGTAGAGGGGGCAGGAGACAGGTCCAGGCACAGTGGAGCTTACGGGGGTCATTCCTCAGCAAGGCAGTGGGGAGAGAGGTGGGGTTATGGGTGTTGAGAAGTTGGGTCACCAGACAAGGAAGAGAATATCCCAAGTATCCTGCTGCATGGCAGACAGAGAGAGACAAAAATATTTCTTTTAAGACGGAGGCAATGAACACGTTTTAGGGGCAGCTCCAGTGTTCCCAGCCTCTTTTGTCTCCCCGCCCCCTGCTTTGGTAAGTTTGAAGGTAATTGCAGCCATCCCTTTGAGGGCCACTGTGTATCCCTTGCCCAGGAGTGGCTGCTGATGCTCCCACAGGGCTGCTGCATCCCACAGGAGTGCACTCTGGCCCCTGCCCCCTGCTGCTCCCCACCATGGTCTCCCACGGCCTCAGACACTTCACAGCCCCCTGCCACATTAGCAGGGATTTGTTAAATGTCTTCTGAAGCTCCCTCTTGGCTGTTACTCTCCCTGCTGTCACTTACGGGTGTCTTTATGCCACACACGGTTGTTTGATACACTGCCATGACAAGACTTTCCAGCTGTTCCCCCACTTGCTTGTGTCAATAGCTATTTTTACAAGAGTGCCTTTCTTTACTTCTTAATTGATCTAAATCCTTTCCCTTAGCTTTCTTGTTAAAGGTGGATTTAAAGAAAAGGAGTTCATTATCTCGGACATTTTTGAGTCATTATGAATTTCATCCCTCTCTTCATTAATTACTCATTACCCCTCAGCTCTGGAGGGCTGCTTTGTCCCCGATGTGTTTGCGAGCAGCTTCCCTGGCACCCTGTAATCCCCCCAGCCCCGTGTTAGCTCGGGCTGGTTTACACTGCCTTCACCGTCCCTCCGCTGCCCGCGCGGCTGCTCCCGGTCTCCTCCACTCCCAAACAAGCTCCTGCCTTTCCTTGTGCCCCAGCACTGTCTCTGCTGAGCCCTGTGGCCCTGGGTCCCTCAGTGGGTTGAACCCCGTGAGCACCATCCCGTGCACCCTGCCTGCCCCAAGGGACAAGCACCCACTCCCACTGTCCCTGGCTCCAGGTTAATGGGCTGGCACTTGCGTCTGGATGTAAATGGCTGGGGTTTGGAAAGTGGCGGCTTTGCTGGGCCTGTTTCAGTACATGTCAAGTTATGACAAAGCAGCACGGAGAACAGAGTAGTGTTGTGTAAGGGCCCTGGGACTAACAGGCCAGTATTTCCCAGGCCCTTGGCTGCAGTCAGATCCCCAGGGAGAACCTGAAACATGTGAGCTTCTCCTGTGCTGCAGTGGTCCAGGGGGCACAACGGCTGCAGGGGGCATCACCGCCCTCCCATCCTCCCAGCAGAGGAAAGCCAGGCACAGCTGGGCACTCAAGTGCTGACCCCACTCTGAACCAACCTTCTCCAGCCCATTTCCCATGCACAGACGGGCTGTAATCCCGTGTTGTCCACAAATGGATCTATGACTGGGGATCACGAGAGATGGCCTTTCTCTGCACCTATACAAGCACACACCCATCCGATCTCTGAGAGACCCCCTCCATCCCAGTCTCATGCTTGGGTTGATTTCCATGCCTCTGCTGCCCCAGCAGGTTCCCTAAAGTTTTGCAGGACTTCTTCCCCGCAGAGCAGGGATGGTGGTTTATGGTCTGCCCTCTCCTCCCTGAGGTCAGTGTAACATCCATTTCTGCCCTGAGCCTCCTCCCAGCAGGCTGCTGCCAGGGCTGGAGTGTGCTTGCTGGGGTGGGCCCTCTCCATACTTCATGGAAGTGTACGAAAAGGCAAAGCAGGAAAAATGTGTTGGATTGGTGAAAGGAAGAGAGGGGTGTGTGATATTTGCTCGGACAGGGTAAATGAGGGTTGCATAAGCAAGAAGTTGGGTTGCACAATCAGAAGCAGTGGAATTATTTAACTGAAGTTACCACTGATCAGCTAAGCTGCACTGTCTCAGGGGATTTAAACCAAAACATCTTATTCTTTAAGTAGAGAAAATTGAGATAAGATACCTACCTGGTCCAGGAGTGCAACTCCGCTGACATGTCCTGAGTCTCTTGGCACACCCCTTAGTGGGAGGGAAGGGGTCACAAAATCATTTGAGGGGGATTGCAGAGGGAAGAAGCAGCAGCAGGTCAGACACTTCAGGACAGAGAAATGAATTGAGAATGGGCTGCAAGTGCTTCCAGCACAAGTCTTCAACACTTGCCAGGAGTCTGCTAACTACCTTTAATGGCTGCAGCAAGTCCAGTCGTCCTCCATAGGGGTGAGCTCGGCAAAACCCTGTGAACCAAGGATTACAGCCATCCCTCATTCTCCATCTGTGAAGCAGTCATGTGGCTGAGGGCAAGGGACTTAACCACAAAGGGGATACAAGGGGCAGATATTTTCAGGTGGTTCAATGAACACTCTCCTGTCAATGTGCTGCTGTCTCATCCTAAAGAACACATGGAAATCCACAGAATGGTTTAGGTAGGAAAAGACCCCTTAGGTCACCAAGTCCAGCTGCTAACCCAGCACTGCCAAGTCCACCATGAAACCATGTCCGTAAGTGACACACCTACATCTTTTAAATATCTCTATAGATGGTGACTCAGCCACTTCCCTGGACAGTCTGTTCCAAAGCCTGACAACTCTTTGCATAATTTTTTTCCCTAATATCTAATCTAAACCTCCCCTGGTGAAACCTGAGGCCCTTTTCCTGATTTGTTACTTGGGAGAACACCTCACTACAACCTCTTTCAGCTGACTGTAGAGAGTGATAAGGTGTTCCCTGAGCCTTTTTTCCAGAGTGAACACCCCCAGCTTCCTCAGCCACTCCTTGTAGTATTTATGTTCCACACCCTTCCACAACTCCGTTTCCCTTCTCTGGACACGCTCCAGAACCTCAATGTCCCTTCTGTAGGGAGGAGCCCAAAACACAGCATTCGAGGTGCGGCCTCACCAGTGCTGAGTACAGGGGGGCAGTCCCTGCCCTGGTCCTGCTGGCCACACTATTGCTGATACAGGCCAGGTGCCATTGGCCTTCGTGGTCACCTGGGCACTGCTGGCTCATGTTCAGCACCTGTCAACCAGCACCCCTAGGTCCTTTTCCAATGAGCAGCTTTCCAGCCACTCTGCCCAAGCCTGTGGCACTCCCTGGCGTTTTGTGATCCAGGTGCAGGACCTGACACTTCACCTTATTGAACCTCATACAATTGTCCTCAGACCATGGATCCAGCCTGTCCAGATGTGTGCAGAGCCTTCCTGCCATCCAGCAGCAACACTCCTGCCCTACTTGGCATCATCTGTGAACTAAGCATGCACTTGATCCCCTCATCCAGATCATTGATAAAGACTTTAAACAGGACTGACTCCAACACTGAGGCCTGAGGAACACCACTGGTGACCAGCTGCCAACTGGATTTGACTCCATTCACCACCTCTCTGGGCCCGGCCATCCAGCCAGTTTTTAACCCAGCAAAGAGTGAACATGTCCAAGCCATGAGCAGCCATGGAGCTCCCCCAGGAGATGCTGTGGGAAAAGGCTTTACTGAACTCCAGGTAGAAAACATCCACAGCACTCAGCAGGTCACCTTGTCACAGAAGATCAGGTCAGTCAAGCAGGACCTGCCTTTCACAAACCAGTGCTGGCTGTGTCTGGTCTCTTGACTGTCCTGTACATGCCTCATGATGGCACTTAGGAGGATCTGCTTCATGCATTAAGTACCTCAGCCTTCCCCTCAGCCTTTGTCGCTACATTTCCCATGCATCCAATAAAGGACGGGGATTCTCCCTCTGGCTGTTAATTGCTTATTTTCCTTTTCAGCAGTTGCCAGATTAGGTTATAGCTGGAATTTGGCCCCTCTAATTTTCTCCCTGCATAACCTCACAACATCCCTGTAGTCCTCCTGAGCTGCTGCTCCTTCTTTCAAAGGTCACAAAATCTTGTCCTTTTCCTGAGCTCCAGCCCTTCCAAAGTTCCATCGAGCTAGGGTGGGCAGTATCCCCACTGGCTCTTTTCTTGGCACATGGGGACAGCTGCTCCTGTAAGATTTTCCTTTTGAAGAATGTCCAGCCTTCCTGGGCTCCTTTGCCCTTCAGAACTGCCTCCCAAGGGACTCTGTCAGTCAGTCTCCTAGACAAGCCAAATCTGCCCTCTGGAAGCCCAAGGCAGCTGTTCTGCTGACTCCCCTCCTTACTCCTCTGAAGCTCCATAATTTCATGATTGCTGTGCCCAAGGCAACCATCACATCACCCACAAGTCCCTTGTCACTGAAGGAGCCAGGAGACTATTTCCTTCTGTTCCTGTATTTCAATTGCATCCCATAAAACTTCTGCCTTCTGTCATGCTCTTCCTGTAGCAAAGTGGGGTGGCTTGTGTTGGCATTCCCAAACGTACAAGCCTTGGCACCAAGGCCTGTATTTGTGTGTCTTCCACGGAGAACAGCTATGGTCAGATGTGGGCAGGGAGTGCCTGGAGGCACGAGCCAGTGCGGGGAGAAGACAACTTCTCCAAAAGGAGCTCTGCATATGGCAATGGTTGGTGAGGAGACAGAAACAGCTCCATCACGGCCCTCTCCCTTATAACATGAGCAACAGCATGAGGACTTGGAAAAACCCAGTCACAGGGCATGGAGAGTCACTCTGGAGATGGAGTAGGCGTGTGCCCAGCCTCCTCCAGTCCAACCCAAGCTGCCTGGTGCTCCAGGGAGATCTCCAGCCATGCACACTCCTCTGCATGAGTCTTGCACAAACTGCCAAAATGACAAATTTTGGCATCTGTGGGATATCCCTCTCCTCAGCTCCCACAACGGGTTTTGCACGGACTGACGGTTTCAAGCACGTGTGAGTGAAATCCAGCTTTGCAGCTTGGGCTGTCTAATACAACATTTGCAATGCTTCAGCCTTCAGAGCTTTTCCAACCCCCTCAGGACTCTAAGGGTAATTTAGGCCAGCACCGGGAGTTCTACGAGGCCCAGACGAGGTACTACTCTATTCATTCTCTCTTCCCTTTCTTATAACCCCAGGTACCTGGCACTGCTTGAGAAGACACAGTGAAAAGTACTCTGGGAAGAAGCCAGAGTCACTAGGCAAGGGTGGACCTTCCCTCCTACTGTTCTGACACACAGCAGAGTCAAAAAAGACCCAGTCACCACAGGAGCAAGATGGTCCATCTGCAGCACAGAGAGCCATCACTGCCCCTTGCTCCCAGCCCAGCCCCCAAATCTCGATGCAGAAGGGTCCCTGGGCTGGCATAGCCAGGGCTTGGTGACAGCCAGGAGTGCCAGGGCTGGTGTTGATGCTCTGTGACACTCTCCATATATTCTTCTGTCTAGGAATACTCACACCAAAAGCCTCCCCTACAAAACCTGAACCTCTTGTGCACTCCTGGCTTCCTTGTTCCCACCAACAAGGTATTTGAGGACCTTTTGCCTTGATAATCCAGGTAAAAATCATACTCACTTCCCGAGTGTACAGCACAGCTTCACTACAGGTTTTTAAATTGTGATGAGCTACTATTCCCACAGGAAAACACCCAAGTGCTTGAGTGCTCAGGCTGCCCAGACAAATTCATTTGTCATTTGGTACCAGGCACAGAGACCTGTGAAGTTCCCAGCACTCCTTCACTTCCCCAAACACTTCACCACCCAAATTCCTACTGCCACGTATTTTAACACCTCTGCAATTCTCTTAACAACCCTCAGAACACGAAGCCCTTCCTCCTTGAGTTACATGATTTTGCATAACCATCAACACAATTGTGTCAAGTAAGACCAAATTGCTTACAAGCACAGGCTGCAGTAAGGAGCTGTGCTGGACAATTAATTACTTTAATGTTTCTCCCCCAGGAAGAAACCCAACTTCCACTTACGCTAGGGCAAACTCAAAAGGTTTTATTTTAATTTTTTTTTTTTAGCAAATTCTATCACGTAAATGTTAACAAAAAACATCTGTACAATTGCCATGATACACTCAAAAGTGAAACAAATAAGATATAAATACAGATATGGATGTAACATGACAAAAGCGGAAAAAATAGAAAAAAATACATGCGCATGAACACGGTGCCAACAAAGTCAATTCTCATGGCTGGCATTTTTCAGAGCGTTTTTTACTTCCCATTTAAAACATTGTTAGCAACGTCCTGCTGTATACTACAAAGGTCTATTTTTCTGTCCCTTAATATGTAATATTATGCTTGATAAATAAAGGGGTGGGGAGAAAAGGTTCTGATGACAAAGATGCAAGTTACATTACTTATACAGGTTATTGGTAAGCTAGTAATAAGCAATTAAAAAGACAGTCTCATATTGTATTGTAATCCAGGCAAGCACACATAGTGTACCTTAAGAAAGCCACATGCCTCGGTATTTCTGAACTACATGAGAACTACAGTACATAGACCTGTGGGGCAGATGGAGCTGAGATTTGCCCATGCCCACGGAGCACTGGTGCAGCCAATGGCAGAAAAAAATCCACATCTGAGATTTCGGCAACCTTGCAGCCAAGAGCTGCTGTCTGCTGAGAGTTTTCTCCCATTCAGATTTTTAAAGCATAGTGGGCAAAGAAAATACACTTTTTTTTCTTTTTCTTTTTTTTTCCTTTTTTTTTTTAAAGGTACGAAAAATTGAAGCCCTGCATAATGGGCAGCAAGAAAAAAAAAGGCAGCTGCAGTAGGTGGCTACTGCCAGGAGAAGGTGAACACAAGCTTCACCGGTGCAGTGAGGCACTGCAGCATGCAGAGCTTCCTCTGCAAGCGTGCGTGGACACTGTGATCTGTAGCCAGAGAGACCTTTATGCTCGCTGAAGAGAAAACAAGATGATTGTACAGCTTGTTGAAGTCAAAACTGGAGATCAGAGAGGTGACATTCAGAGCTAGCCCTTTGAGTACTTCAAAGGAAACACAAAATAAAAACGGAGTCATGTTCAACATACTAAACAACCCTACTATGTACATTATCCGCGATGATTTATAAATACCTAAGCAGAACGCTCCTACTGTGTACAGGTAGAACATATCCTAGAGTACTCAAAGGATGGACAGTCCTCAACTCACGCAGTGAAATTAAGTAGCACATTAATGAGCATCTGTTGACAAACAGAACTGAATCTGATTCAGAAAGTAAGGCCTGATTCTACCCTCTGCAGCCCCGGGTGTGCCAGTGGCCTCGGGAAGCGCAGGCTGGCCGCAGGCGCCTTTTCAAGGACGATGTTTGACCCCGACTGAGGTGTCAAGGACGTTACAGTGCGTTCACTCTCAGTGCATACCAACAAGGTTTTATAAAACATATAAAATCATTTGAGAAGGAATTCAATTCCTGGAGATTTGCTACAGTGTGCCATTCAATGGAAAAAAAAAAATCAAAACCAACAAACAGCAAATGATGATGGCCCAAGCTCCATCACATCTAGGAGGGACTAACACCACCTGGTCAGCTATGCTGACCTTCTGAACCCTAGAACTGGAACAGAAGATGCTGAACTGAGATGGGGAGAACGAGCGGCATAAATACTAAGCAGTTAAGAGTACAATTAAAAAAAAAAAATCCAAAAAAACCAACACCCCAAAAAACCCCTAGCCCGCTACTAAAAAATCAAACAAGACAGCTTAACTGCTGCCAACAAGTCAGCTGAGTATTTCCTCAAAAGGAAAAATAAATTTGTGTTAAAATCAAATTTGAATAATTCAAAAAAATTTAAAAAGAGCACTCTAACAAGCATACT
This sequence comes from Mystacornis crossleyi, assembly GCA_013400655.1. Lineage (NCBI taxonomy): Eukaryota > Metazoa > Chordata > Aves > Passeriformes > Timaliidae > Mystacornis > Mystacornis crossleyi. Next base: position 23,704 of record VYZQ01055069.1, read on the forward strand.
GAAAGATGTGGAAAAGAAATGGTCCACAGAAAGGCAGACACGAACCATGGAGCAGCCAATATTCCCCGTAGTGGGGATGGCTTTTCTGAGCCCACGGAAAGACCCTGGGGAAATCCCACACCCCAGGGAAAGCACACAGTTTCTCCTGCCATAGCATTACTAGCTGGGAAGGATGAGGGAACTAGCCCTGGAGCCAGCAAAAGCCTGCACACCTATTTACCAGGAGCAAGTCACCTCCTCTGCTCTCATGTGAGCAGGGAAAGGGACCAACAGTCTTTGCAGCCCAGTGCCACGTAGTCCCCCGCCAGCCCCAATCCCTCCTGAGATGAGGACTGGGAGAAAAGCTGGCACCAAGCATCAGCTCCCAGCTTCGCTCCTCAGGGATGGGGCTGAAACACACAGGGATAACTGATGGAAGGGGCTTTACCCTCCCCCGCTGCAGTAATGGAGTCTCATATTCTCAGCATGTTCCCAAGGTGTCATATTCCCAGTATGTTCCCAAGTTTCATATTCTCAGTATGTTCCCTTCAGCTCCCCAAAGGGGAGATGGAGGAAGCTGGAGAGACTCCAAGGCATTGAGAGCAGCCAGGGAACATGCATCCATCACCACAGCTGCAGCCATAAGCTGCAGGCCCATGGTCCTCTTGTGTCACTGGCACTGGGGGCAAAACCCCAGGTGTGATCCACGGCAGGTTTGGGGTGGGCACGCCTATCAGCCAGGATCCAGCCCAGGGCCAAACACTGCACTTTAATTAGCAAGGTCCTGCCTTCCCTGGTTACAGGCAGAGCCAGGGGAGCTCCCCCTTTGCAAACAGAAGGGTCTCTGTTCGGGGAAGGGCGGTGCCGTGGGGTACTTGAATGCTGCTGGTTTGCCTCTGACCTGGTCTGTGTCATTAGGCTGCAAAGGGGTTTTCCCTGCTGCACCCCCACCCAGAGCGCCATGCTGCCAGCGGGGCCCGGTGAGGGTCCCCCACTGTTCTGAAATGCAGAGCACTCAGCAGGCCTGTGTGTGGAGATGCCACGAGGAAGGTGTCTAAAGGCAGTTAACAGCACTGCAGGGTCTTCAGGAACAGGAGGGGCTGTGGCAGGCAACCAGCACTGTCCCAGCTGGCTCAGAGGTGCTTCCATGTTGTATTCCTGTTCAGATTCAGACACCCTTTCTGTCCTCTGGGATGAACATTTTGCCCAAAGTGCAAAAGAGTTGTGGGGACAGAGCCATCCAGCATCAGTGGGTCAGTCAGAGCAGCAGATCAGCCCTTTGATGCTACAGATTTCAAGGAAAACAGCTGGCACTGAGGTACAGCTCTGCCAGCTCCCACTGCCCACCCACTGACACACTGAGAGCCTAACCCAACCCCACCCACCTAACTCCACCATCCTATTTGAAGACGTCAGTCCCAGAATCGGGTCTCGGGTTCCCTTTGGGGAGTAACAGGTAACCTGTTCTGAACATATGAAAGAGCCAAATGGGTTGAGAGGGGAGAAGTATTTACAAAGTCAATGAAAAGAGCAAAAGCCCAGCTGTTACACACAGCACAGCTGGCTGGAGAGCAGTTAGAGAGAGATCAGCCCATCTGGGGTCTGTCAGAACTATGTACAAAACTCAGATGTTTAAAAAGAACCTACATTTTCATTACTCACTTGGTATCTCTCAGTACTAAAGCATCTGAGGCTGGAATCACAGCCACATCTGCAAAGATCTCTCCATGGAGAGCCCTGCAAGTTATGCAAGCTCCAACAGGGAGTATAAAACAGGAACACAAGACTCGAAAGAAGAGGAGGACCCAGCCAGAATGGGTGGGGGGAGAGAGCAGGTAACTAGCACACAGAAACCAAAACTGGGTATGAACTAAACCGACAAGATTTCTTTGACTTTTACATGTGCCCAGGTTCTTGGACTCAGTGTTAGAATGCGAACCTAAACATATTTCTGAGATTTCAGCAGGCTATACAAATATGTTTAAGTATGGCTTTCTGATGTTCACTTTTAATGAAGACTGCGACACAGACCTTGCTTCCTTTACATTCAATACCAGTAAGATTCTACATAAAAGCTTTTAAGGGACTAAAATACTGATTGCAATAAATATCTGCATGGCCTCCTTAAGCTGATGGAGCACGCCAGTGAAGAGTAGCAGAAAGGTCTCTGAGAGGCACCGTTGATTGCTTCTAAGTCTACACATATGTCCACAGATCTCCATTAACTGTGCGTTGAAACATCTGAAGAGGAGCTGCTGTTGCTGTTGGTGGTCTGGGCCCTCTTTATATACAAGTTTAGTAGCTTCATCTGAAAGAAAGAAAGAAACATCTGGAGAAGATGCCAGAAAAAAACAGGTGGGTGAAAGTTGACTGCCAATGTAAAAACTCGCATTCTGTGATGAGCTCATTTTGGGGTGAGCTGACACTGGGCACTCTGGAGGAAAAGCAAAAGCAGAACTGACCATATTTCAGAACAGAGACGAGGCTATGCCCAGGCCCACTGAAGTTACAGACAGACTTAATGGGATTTCGAAAAGCCTCTTGCATTTCACTTCAGCAGCCATCAGTTCACAGACCTCAATCCTGCAGCCGGATCAGGTCAAGCAGAATTCCCACAGAGGTCAGTAGGGCTGCAGGCACACTGGTGATCCAAGAGCCATTGGTCCCCCACGTAGGAAACACCCTGAACTTTCCCTGCTTTATAAAATGTTCTTTTCCAATGACATTATATCTTCACTAACATGGTACATCTAGTGCAACTGCAGTTGTTATGACTGTATACTTCCCTTGCATGGGTTTGTTTTCTTTTTCCTCCTTGCCACCTAACTCCAGATCCTGTCGTGACTCGTGTTTACATTTAACTTTAAACATGCAGGCAGCCTGTGTAAAGCCAGAAGAATGACTTACATGTTTATAGTTAGTGATGTGGTGGAGTATGTTTGTGGCATTGAGGACACTGGGATAATAAAGCCTCTGCAACATTTTATAGGGGGATTTCCAAACATGCCAAATATAAAGAGGTAAACCTCAGCACCCATAGCTGTCTCTTCGCAGAGCAATTTGGAAGCACAGTTGTAATTCATTTAGTGACAAGACAACACAGAAATAAAATCTAAGTGTCTTCTGTCTCTGGCTGTTTTGGCCTATACCACACTTCCTTGAAAGAAATTATTGCTTCAAAATGGCAGAGTGAAGCCCTCTGAACTAAGTAGCTAGTCACATGTACAGGCCTGTTTCAGAAACAAAAAATGCAGAATTCATCTTAAAATTGCATAGAAATCTTGGGTAAGAAGACTTAAAATAGAAGAAAATAATTTGTGGTGGCTTTCTGAGGAGCTCTGAAAAGCAATCAAACACCAACACAAAATTCTTGTCCATAGGACAGAGCTGAATTAATTGGTTTCACTTGCACCATCAGGTCAGAGTTTGAGTTTGCAGCTAGTCTGACTCCAGGTACAAAGTCCTTGGAAGGGTCTCTTGAGGTTGCTGTTTTTCCAGAAGGAAAGGGACACATGTGCCCTGCTATTACGAGTGAAGCTTTACCTGTGTTTCTGCCAGCCCTAATCAGAACTTGCTGCTGAGAGGACCTGCTCTCCCACCATCCCCATGCATTCCCATTACTCTCTGCACGAGAGTGCCTGTACAGCCACAGAGCAGACTGAAAGCTGTTTAATTTGTATTGCAGATCTGGTTTTCCGCCAGAGCTGCCAGCTGAGCCAGCTCACTGCACAATCACCTCTGGATGTAACGCCAAAGGAGCAAGGCAAACGTGGCTGGAATGGGAAGGACCTGCTCAGAGGCAGCTTGCAGTTATACAGGATCAAAGGCATCCCAAAACCAATCTCTGAACACCACCAAAATTCTCTTAGTGGGATTTCAAATGCTCACACTGCTGAGCAAGTGTTGTGCTTCTCCAGTGGCACTTGTCAGGGTGAGACAGGATTTAACAGAGTTCAGGGAGCTTGACCCAGAGCTACAGTGAAGCCACCGGTCTTGCTGCTAGTAATAGCCAGCAGAATGGCTTGCACTACCAGAACACCAGAGACACATTATTCTTGTACCTTGCTTCCTGTGAGTTGTGCGAGATGAGGTTTCAGTTCTTCTCCAATTACTGAATAAATAGCCACTAGGCAAAATACACTGGCTTTTCGGACACTGCTCTCCGTGTTATCATAGCCCTGGAAGTGAGAGGAAAAGGTCAGAAGACATACAGCACTCCCCAACACCCTTCCTCAGCAACGCACTACAGAGCTGATGTACATTTTGCAAATGTGACTGACCTAAGAGATCAGTGAAAAACCATCTGCTTAACGTAACAGTTTGCAATCTGAATACTCAGAGCAAGAGAATACAATCACCCTATCTGTTCCTTCTGTTATTACTTATTACTGTCGTCTTATTAATATCTAGTTATTTATAGCATTAGACAACAACACACAATTTCCCACCACGAGCTCGGGACTCTATCAGATACACACACTTCTGTGTCCAGTTCAGATGACCATGAACTGTCCTGAACAGTCAGGACTCCTTGGAGGGCAGCTTACCTATCGAGTAGAAAATACCACAGGAAAGAACATACTGAAAGACCCCTGTATGTATGCTGGTCTCTGGCAGCTTGGGCAGAGCTCGAACTAGTCATCAGGTCACTCAGCAGCTGGTGACACCAGTCCCAAACTCAGACAGAGATTTATCACTCAGCAGCCATCCCACCCCATGAGAAAGGCAGACATCAGCCTGTGGGATGCTGCTCCTCCGGATGCAGGGTGACCTCTGCCGGGAAAGCCAGAGGAAGGATGCAGCACAGCCGGGGCTGTTCCAGCTGCAGGGCTGAGCACAGCCCAAAATGACAGTCTGCAAGCCCACAAAGCACTGAGCTAGGAGAGCACGAGATCTTGGGGAGCTCTGAGAAACACCAAGCTATTGAGGATCAAGGTGCAGAAAAGGCTCAGCCTCCTCATCAGGACCAGGGCAAGCACCACAACTCTCCCCTGCCAAGCCCTGTTCTTTCATGGAGACCCCCATCTGTTCATGCAGAGCCTGCTCCAGGCTGAGCTGCACACTTGTGCTCACACTGTGGCTGACACCCCTCGCCTCCTCACCACTCTGCCAGGGCCCTCAGTTGGTAAACAAGCACAAAGGTGATCCTCTCCACACACACTCCTTCACTCCAGAATCCCAAAATAGCTCTCAAATGTAGGGAGTAGATTCCTTAAATCACTGAGTTTCTAAGGTAGGGAAATAGCTCAGGCAAATTAGGCTTTCAAACAAGATCCGTTTAAAGACATGGAAGTAATTAAAGAAGACAGATAAAACTGCCTTTTTAAAGGCATGCTGCTACCAGACTTTTCCAGTGCATTGAAGCTTCACTGTTCAGACTGTTGTCTCCAACAATGATGGCTAAAACCATTTTATAACAAAAGTTTGGATCAATACAGAATTGTCCAATTCCCAGAAGTTGAGATTTAAGAATTGCAAGAACTGACACTACAAAGTTGGGATGAATGCTAGGATACATAAGGGGAATTTCTGACTTTGCTCTTGTCCTTCCAATGTTTTATGCTCACAGTAAGGAGGCCTCTTTATCCCAGTTCTCCATGGAAGTCTTACCCACCCAAACGTATCTCCCCCTTTCACTCTGACTGATCCTGTTCCTGTCACAGTCTCTCCCCAGTAAACACACAAATTTTCTCTCCTCCCTCACTGCTACTTCATGTATTTCCTTCTTGTTTGCAGCTCCATCCCAGCACTGCCAGCTGCTTGTGCAGGGGACCAAAAGACAACACTGCTACGGCCAGTAGTCAAAGCTAAATCCACAGTGTACAACCAAGCCTTAGCACTGGTAAAAACACAGCTCCCCACCCAGCCCGAGAGGGTTATGAAAGAGGCTGAATGAAGTCAGCGAGTAATTTGGTCCCAGTTTCACAGAGAAAAAAGGAAAGGAGCAATCTGCCTGCTGGGATTCAAATTCAAATGCAAAGTACCATCAAAGCACAGAACAGCTGAGCAGAATTAAAGGGGAATTAAAGGGGACTATGAGATGTATAGGGACAGTATAAAATGTGGCTAACTCCTACCCCCCATTTATTACATGGCTGCTACTAGCTTATTTAGGAATCAGAAAAAGGCATCCAATTGTGGAACATACACGTAAGAGCATGAGTTTTCCTTTCTTTAACACTGAAAGGATCAGAAACTCATATATCAAAATTTTATTTTACCAAAAATTAATTTACCAAAATCTGGCCCCAGAGGATCCATCATTGTCCCCTAGGGCACAGATGTCAGTGAATAGTGGCTTGTGCTCAGGAGCAGTGACATGGGATTCTGTACCTGTAACAGTCCAGGAATGATGTCAGGTAGGAGCTGATGCAATGATTCCTTGGAAATCCTCTCGATGACTTTAGTTTGCATTTTGATGGCAGCTAAGTTAATTGGATAATCTGCAGTCTGAATGATGGGGCAAAGCACCTTGATGCACTGCTCGGGGTGGATGGAACTCGCCAGGGTGGAAGCAGCTTCTTCAGCAGCTCTGACGACCTGAAATGAAAGTAGAGCAAACCCTTATGCTAATGAGGTCACACTTGACAGCCAACCCCACTGGTGTGTGCTAGGAATGACTGCCAGGAAATGCTTGGGGATGTTCATTAACAGATCTGCAGGAGGCTCTGTCGAGGGGCAACTGACTGAGAATTCACATCCTCTGCCTCCAGTGACATCTTTGTTCGAGCCTGTGGCAAGAAGTCCATCCTGCCTAATGTAACTGTGTCAGAGCTGTGGCTAGTTTGAAAAAATCACCTGTCACCCAAGACACATGGGCACTCCCATCCCAGGAGGAGTGAAAGGATGACATCTTTCCAGCCACTATCAAAGAACCCAAACCCACCAGCTTAGACTTATAAAATGTATCTCCTTAACCATTACCACGAATGGCTCTGCTGCAGCTTTAGGCTTTAGGATGTCCCTGACCAGGCAGCTGTGCTCTCAGCACATCTAACCCATCAAGGCAGCACTGGGATCACCATACAAAATGGGAGGAAGAACAAGTGGAAACAGCAGTAATACCCACCAACAAGCCCACACTCTAAAGCAGTCACACAAAGCAAGGATGATGCTAAATTCAACTCCTACCCTGAGGGAAGGCAGATTCACAACTTTCACTCTTCCCCAGTAGGTAGGACAGCTAGTTCAAAGAAGAAAGACCCAAATATGGTCTCTCCTCCCAAGAGAATTTATTAATTTTACATTCTACAGTAATTGGATAAAAAAGAACAGGATGGGAAGGCAGGTTTTCTTTTTTTTCAAGTGTCTGTGCTAATTGCCAGGCAACAAAATCAAGCTTCCTCTTGGCTGCACTCTTCCTGGCCACAAATAACACAGTCTTCGCTCCTCATGTTCTTGCTACAACACAAAGGATGGAGGACGCTTTTTCCCATCTTCTCTCACTCCCCTATTCTCAGGGGCTCACTTTAAAGGGAGGGTAAATCCTGAGTAGACAGAGATGCCCCCATGGGCAGACTTATATCGAACACCTCAGATGTAAGGAGAAAGAAGCATTCACAAATCCTCATGTTTGGGATCTGTCAGCTAGTCCCAGGCCATCCCTAACTGAGTGCAGGAGCATTAATGCACCCCCTCTTTCCTGGTTGTGCAGGAGGCTCAGGTGTCCAGCACCAGGTCTCTACCTCCTCCTAAACTGAACTGCCTGGAGTTGTCTGAAGTCAGTACTTTGAAACCAGCATTAGGAAATCTGTCCCAGGCAATCTGCAAAACAGCAAATAAACCATACGTCTCCTGTCACTTAAGACTGAAGCCATGGCTGCTGGATTTGCCTTGTTCTCCTCTCCCACACACTGTGATGGTATCAAACTCAGGGTTTAACTGACTTTTAAGATAACAGCAATTAATAGTGACCAGAAGGGATCATCTCCACCTACAAAGCCTGCTTCACCCACAGTCTTAGACTTACAGCCATGCTGCTAACATTAATCTTCTGCTCATGCTGACAGCTACCTCCCTGAAACAGGAATGGCATGAGACATTGTACTCTCAGGAAATAGCAGAACTTGGCTTGGCTTCTGGCAGTCTCTAAGGCAGATCCACCAGTGAATGTGATCTCAGACACTTCACACAGCACAAATATTGCACGCAGGCAAGATATGGGCAGGATGATGAAGCAATCTGAGATTTTGGACTGCTTCTGTACCAGTGCCCTATTTACAGAAGAAAAGCTGTTCAAGTGCTCCATTTATTTCAAGCCTTTCTCAGCATTTAGTTACAACACTAAAACATATTCCAAAATGAATGGCAATCCACAATGTGGTCAATATTAAAAAAAAATTCTCCCTGAAAGATCCGTGAATGAGTAGCCATGCAGAACAGAATGCTTGCTTTCCCACTTACAGCAAGTTTTCACTCTGCCAGCTATTTCTTTGCTAATTTCTCATCAATTTCACACATGAGAAGCATGAAAGTTAATATTTTTCCACATAATTTAGTACTAGCTGAGGAGCCAGCACTGTGTGATTTTGTTGGGAAAGGAGAAAACACCTGAGTACTTAAGGGAAACCTAATGCCAGGCTTTGATAGCACAGAGTGGAATTGCTGGAGTGGATTAAGTCAAGAGCTCCCAGAAGGTCTCTAAAGGATTCCACTTCCTGGCACTGCAGCTTCTGACGTCTGCTTTCCACAAATGATGGAAAGCACAAACTTACAGAGGGCCCTGATACTTTACCATCAATTTAACTACTCACTAGCAAGTCACTAGCTAAAAAATGCCAAATATTACTATTTGGACACAGGCCACTTGGGATTTTGTTCTGCAGCAACACCAGACACTTTTGGGAAATGTTTTCAGACACTCTCAGAAGGAAAAGCCTCCACATATATCACAACACACTGAAAAAAAATTTAAAAAAAATTTAAACCTTATATCCTCTTGATATCCTACTTGATAAAAAATCAACAATATTTTAGTATAACCCTATCACTAGACTCTGTCTCAAGCACACTACCATAAAAGAAAAAAAAGCAGTAGGTGAAAAATTCAATGAATATTCTACCTGGGTTTCATATTTTTCCATATCTTGTTTGCACAGTTTACTGTGCCTATAAAGTTGAAAGCACGAAGCAAGTGCACAAGACAAAAAGCCTATTAACCAATTCCAAGCACAAGAAGCATTAAAATACAGTGATAATTTTTCGCAAAATAAGCAAGGGTTCAACAGCAACAAAGGTCACACATATTTTGCCCATCAAAAGGTGAGCAAGGGAAGTTGTGAAGGAACAGGAATTATTTATGCCCCTGACAGTCCTGCTTTCAGCACTGCTGCTCAGTTCCAGCACTGATGTGGCTACATTTAGGCCGTGGCTGGCTGTTTCTTATCCCTTCTCCCTGCAGTGCCTTCCCCCTGGACACAGAAGGACGTGCATTACACGTGTCCAGCATGATAGGAGCTTGTAAATGTGACAACACCAAGGACACTTCCAAGCTTCCCACAAGCACATCTGGCGAACAACGCCTGCATCTCAGCCACACTTCAGCAAGCCCCCTGAGCGTGAGATTAACTTTAATAACATGCTCAAGTCTCACTGACATCAGCGGGATTCCAGCATGTGCTTACATGCTCACTTGGATGAGAGCCTCTGCAGGTAACCGGCTCCTGGCTCCCCGGGGAAGCACCGGCAGGTGACAGGGTGCAGGAAGGGGTAGGGCAATACCAGCTGACAGTGAGCCACAGAGACAAACTCATCCCTGCTGGCACAGGAAGCCAAATGCCACCACTCTGCAAATCAAGTACCAGCTCTGTCCTTCCTCCTGGCTTTGGCAAAACAAAACATTCAGCCACCAAGACAGACCCTGCATCTCACAAGGGGCTCTCAGTATTTACCCAACCGGCTCAGAGTCCCACTCACCTGGCACTGCCAGAGAAATCAGCAGCATTCCCTAACAGAGGGAAGCGCATTATCAAAAGATACAACCTGCCAGGTCATTTGGCAACAAGAACATGCAACTGTAATAGAGTTCAGCAAAGACAATCTGCCATAAGGCACAATGCTTGTGCCTTGCAAACTGTACATACCTTACAATATCAAAAAATCAAGTATATTTTTTAATCAGGGCTTTAACCTGACCAGCAAAGTGAAACAATCTTAAAAGGAGTGGGAGAAATGAATAAACAGGATCAAGGAACAGGTCTTTCTCCCAGCTTTGAAGGCAAGATCAACAGATACACATTGAGAAGTGACAGGAATGGCTCGTACTAGCAGTGACACCACAGTAAGTAGTGTCTATGTTATCTATCCTTTAAGTCCAAGAAAATGAAAGGGTGCTCTTTGCTACGTGCTCAGACTGGGGAACCTGCTGTCACGAGGATTAAAAGTTAGACAAGTTAACCAAAGGGGGGAAAAAAAGCCAACACACACAGGGAAGCAGGCAGAACCATTCACACGGAAAGGCTTTAAGACAGCTGGAAGGAGGGAAGCACCATTGTATGCTTGCTTCTTGCTAGTCAGTCAGGTAGGGTATCAAGTGAAGCAAGATTTTTGTCTGACCTAATATAATTATTCTCAGGAATCTCAGAGATACAAAAGAAAACTAGAAAAGCCATCAAATGATGACAGCTGCTGGACGCAGCAGGTTCAAAAGGGTGGCTATGAAGCAAGATGTGCAAGGCTACAGAGAGCCTGCAGTTCTTTAAAAGCACAGACACTAAGCTGTGTGTAACGTATGTCACAAACATGATTGTACCTCCCAGTAAAAGCTTAGAGCAAAACCATGGCTTGAACTGGATAGTTTGACATCATTCAACACAGGGCAAATAGCCCAGGAATGCAGATCTAAGAGATAGCTCTTGGCCTTAAAGCAGCAGGATTTTCTCCTTTCCAAAGGCTTACCTTATGCTCTGCACACTGGAGACTAGATTGAGCCTGACTTCTGCTGGCATAACGTAAGCTCTGTGTGTGCTGGTGGGTTCCTTGAAAGACGTCTGTGATGCATTAAGACCTTTCTAGCGAGTGTCACAAAAGAGAAGTTTTCATACTTCCACTCAGTTTGCTTTAGGGAAGGAGCCATGTTCACATGCACAAAGCCAGCGAGCTGTAGCTCACAGAAAGCTGTTCACCTCTAGCAATGTCTTCCTTAATGCTACCAAGGAGTAAACTTCAAAGTAACAGGTTAGGCAGTCCCAGGAATATGCATGGGAATTGCTTCCTGATTTCAGTGGGAGGGGATATCAAACAGTGATCTGTCACAGATCCTTGTCTTTTAATAGAAAAGCACATCGGAATCATCAACGTTCTACAAAATTTGCTGGACAAACTTGGGATGACAATTCCCACTGGTTTACCTGGTTCACAATACACTGCAGCCACAGGATCCTGTTCACTTAAGAGAGCCAGAACTCAGATTCCATCTCTTCCACTCAATTTCTTCTGCTCAGCTATTACACTCCATGCATTAAGATGTTGCTTGCTGCCTGATGGCTGCAGCAACCAGCTTACCAGTTTTGGTGAGTTGCGTTTCTGCTTTAAAGAGACACAAAGTACTGGCAAATAAGAAAAGAAAAATATGTCCTGACTCACCTAAGGCAGAACATGCCAGGTTCACAACTACACAGGGCGTCAGTGTAGCATGCAGGGATCTCAGCAAAGCAGCACCTGCACACCTGGGTGAGAACTTCCCACAGGAGCTTAAGCTGGAGTACCGTGCCATGATTGCTAGTTAACACTGTCTCTCTAGGAGGTTGTAGAGGATGAGGCAGTGCAGGCAAAGCCCCACTGAAAGCTCAGAGGCTTTGTACACCACTGTGAAACATGCAGAGCACCAGAGAAGTTTACTAAGCAGAAGAACAAGGTATTGCTTTCAGGCTTACGAAGCATGTGGCTGTACTTTTGAGCCAATTTTTGCCATCTAGAGGTGGTTACTTAAAGCCTGTATAATCTAAGCTGGAGGGGATGGAGGTTTACCAGTACCTAGTCAGGCAAACTCCCATCCCTGAAGGCTTTGCAGTCTGATCCAGACAGGAACAAACAATTACAGACTTGGCTGCAAAGCAGGAAGTGGACTCAGCAATGGGGAGTGCTAACCAGATGAAAAAGCAGTGTGATTTTTGTAAGGGATTCAGAGATGAAGTAGATTAGAGTGCTTCTCCTGGGCACTAAATATTTGAAATGTGTTGGGAAATAGAAGAAGCACATAAACATATATTATGAAACATCAGTGATTGCCCAGCTGCAGCACTTGGTAGCTTCCGGCATGGACTAGGTAACAATTAATCTTCAAGACTATCATCATTTAGTGCTTTTATTTTTGTAGAAACCTACACAGATCATACCATCATCAGAGGACAGTTACAATATATAAATGACAGAGGCCAATCTAAAAGCACCTCAGCAAGATAATAAAAATTATCTACAGCTAATGGATAACTGATTTCTTGTTCTTCTCCCTCTTTTAGAGGGTTAGAACAAAGAGTGTACAACAATGTACAAAAGGCATCCCAATTATGCTTATGGACCTTCTAGATCATAAAATACAGAAATGAGAAATCTAAGATATGGCAAAGGATCCTTTCCTTACACACAGAAAACACACATCAGTTGAGTCTATAGGCTTTGTGCCAAAAACAGAAGCAGGGAATTAGCTATCCTATGATTTGTCACTCTGCAGCTGATTTCCAAGATATTAAACTATTTCTGTTTTAAAATACTCAATAATAAGAAACTATCCTCATTTTGCTGGCATGAATTTGAAGCAATGTCATATCAGTGGTGCTGGGTCAGCAAGCAGCATCTCTCCTTAGTTATGGGTGAGTAACTACACTGGAACAAATGAGTTAATATTAACTAATTGGCAACAGAAAGATGGTTCTCTTCCAAATAACTCCAAACAAAGACTGATAAAAATCAACAAGATTTAATATCATCCACAACTTCAATTACGTTCTAATGCTCCAAAAGTAAGTGAAAGGCATTTACATGTCAACCCCCCTAAATGTTTCCAGTTACGACTGAAGCAGGCTTGACTCTTCACATCACCCGGTTAAATCTACAGCATTGAACAGACTGTTGTACTACAAACAGTATAAAACAGGACGAAGTTAAAAAATGCAAACTAAACATGAATCCCAACCCAGAGTCTTCTAGTCCGTAGCCTAGGGTTACATTAATTTCGACCTGCCACTGAGGTCTGTGCTTTGCCAATCTCCTGCATTTGCACTCACAACAATGTGTGACACAGCCTCCAGCTCCACATACCAGCTTCTCCTCTCCCGTATGTGATGCTCTCAGTTGTGCTGCCCTGCTGCTCCCAGACCTTGCCTTCAGCAACTGAAGGCAGAAGATTTTTAGCCATGGCAAAGACCCAACTGTCTAAAGACTTCTGCTTGGACTTGGAAAAACAGCCAATTATCCAGGCATCCCAAAATATCTAACTTTGCTAACACTGCCTTGATACTTCCAACTACGTAAACTGGAATAAAATCATAGTCCTTTTCTTGTTTAAAAAAAACCCAACTTAAACTAGATATCAGGTCTCAGTTGGGGGAGGGGGTGATATTTGCTGGTTGGTGAATATGTTTTGTCATTTGATGTCTCCTGGCCATGCTGAACAACAGCAACATTGGAATTTGGGTGGACAAACAAACCTGCCTGGTTTCCAAAGAACTGCCTCTTACTATGACTTCTTGGAGACAGTACCCAACCTTAACAGTTCTGCACTGTGCTCCTCTTCAAATTCCCTCTGCTTGGTCACTTTACGATTGAGTTTCTGTGGGTCACATATAATTAAAAATGTGAGCAATAGCTAGGAGCAATTAACAGTCCCTGTGCTGAGGGGGAAACTCAGGTAAGAAAGATTGAAATAGATCCAGCTTGCTCAAAACAGGTATTTTCTCCTAACTTACACAGCCTACTGGACACCAAATTATCAAACCATTACCAAGGATCACTGCTGTCTTTGGCTACAAGGCAGAAGCAGCCCAGAAACATAACATACTGGAGTGACATCTTATCAGGACATCACTGACACAAAGATTAACCCTTTCCCAACTAAATTATAAACCAGCTTTTCTTGAAATAGTTCTTACAGTCTAGAGGAAGATTTGATTTTAAGTAGTTTAAGGACAGTGCACCACTCCCTCTAATATTGCTCTGATATAGTGAAAAAGAATTGTAGAACAGAGTGCTCAGAACCTCCTTTCCCTCTTCAGCAATCCTTTGAAAGTGCCCTTCACTCACGAACTGGTGAATCCTCACTTAATCTCTGGCTCAGTGGGATCCAGTCAAAGGGCAGCAGCTCCTCCTCCCCTTCTGGAGAGAGCAGTGCTGCAAAGTCAGCAGTGGGAGCATGCTGGAGGGCCACCACGGGAAGGGAATTTGTGACCTTCTGGCTCTAGGCTATGAGTTTGACCAAGCAGGCCACATCCAAATGAACTCTCAGTTAATTTTTCACAGACTTAACTGAATCAGCAAGTCCCAGCTACAGGTAAAAATACTTTGAGCATATTCCCAGGTATATATTTAGCCTAGCTCATGTGGATACTCAGGCGCAGATACCTTTCTTAACTTTAGGAATGCTAATATTCTCAAACTACTGATAGACAGATGATGCATCATGGTTCTGAGAGCCTCATTTACACAGGGATCAGAAAATACTGATACACAGACTGAAAAATCCAGAACCAGTGCCCACACTTAATACAGCTGTGCACACACAACAGATGGCAAAACAGGAATATACCTGCAGTGTCCTGCTGTGACAGCTGTCACCCACAGGTCCCACCGCAGCAGCTCGTGTCTCATTATGAAGTTGCTGTACAAAACTGTGGCAGATCAAATGTGCAGCACAGCAGCTACTTGCTGAGAGCAATACAGCTCAATTATTCTGTAAAGAAGTGCCAGAAGTCCCACCTCTCATTCCTGGTTTATCTTTTTCTGCTTTTCCTTGGGAAGCACCTCATGCAAATCCTGAAGAACCTTACCACATCACAAGAACATAGAGGCATAAAGCATGATGTTTTCAGCACAGTTCTTCATTTCTGTAAAACCCACCAGTCCCACGAGGACAGTGAATTCTGAGGGGCATTAAAAACAATGCCAGGGACAATCTGGAAAGGTCCTGCTAGAAACATTAGTTTTGGAGGATTCTTAGACTAAAAATACAAAGGGCATTGAGTCAAGGTGAGCTGAGAAGCATGCAGGCAGGAAAGCCTGGCAATAAAAAGGCACTCCTTCAGACCATAATGTTTTGTCTGACTGCTTTATCAGAAAATCAATTTACAACTGCTTCTTACTACTCTGAACTGAAAATGACAGGGGTGCAAAGGCTCTAAATCAAGAAGAGGAAGGTAGGCAGAGTAGGGTGGCCCTCATTCACTAAAGCATTACACATCTACTTTTGCATTTCAGAGAAATCCAGACTGTTAGTTTCTTTCCCTGAGACTGTTTTTTGTTTTGCTGTTTTGATTTTCAAAGAGTACAGTTTCTGCTACTCACAGCTAAAATAACCTTGTGTCAGTCACCCAATGCTCTGGAGCAGTCTGGTCTATTATAATCACCTTTCCATGACAGAGATGCCTAAAACTGCTAATTTAGGACAACCCTGTTGCAGAGAAGAATAAATGCCTTAGATTTCAAACGAAGGACTTTGGTAACAAAGCCATTACAGAGTGATAGATAAATACTGGTAGCACTTTCCAGAAGGTTTAGTTCTAACTTGCAAGATACACAAGGTAGCTTGAAAGACCCAACTTGGAAATCAATCTACAAAGATTAACTTTAAATGTAATTTGAATTAATCTGCTTAAAATGTTATCATGCCCTTTTATTCTTGCTTTACTTCAGAATACTTTCAGTTTTGTATATGAGTTCTCTCACAAAAAAAAATGCAATTCACCCTTCCCTTTGCTTCTTCCTCTGCTGCTGCAGCAGGGCCTCTTTGTCCATTTTCTTCTGTTACTCACCAGTTCCCAGTTCTCTGGCACAGCCCAATTTCACCATTCAGTTTTCACCCACAATTCTGCTTGAACGTGGCTTTTGTGTTCTCCAGTACATTTTGTATTCTCACCTGTACAGACGGAGGCAGCACGGTGCCCCCAGCACACTCTAAAAAATAATTAAACATGCACTTTTTTCCTACAGTGTCCCAGCCTCTCCTAGAATGAGCAGGGAAATCCTGGGAAATTAACAAACAATCGTGTGCTACTTCAGACAGCTCCAAGTCCACCTAAACATCTCTGACAGTCTCAACTTTTTTCCTCACTGTTCCAGCATGTAAAAATCCTGTCTCTTCACACTTGGGAGACTTAATACTGATTTGTTCTACTGCCAAGATGGCTCAACATGTTCTCCTGTTAAATCTCACAGGTGCTCCATTTCTTCAGCAGGTCCATACTGCTTTCCCAGTAGCAACTCTCAAGGGCTCACTCACCTCCTTGTGGGAATCCTTATGTGCTTCCAGTGTTTTCATGATAGTCAACTCCGCGTAGTTCTTAAACCTCGCCGGCTGGTTCCGAAGGATCTCCCTCAGGACTCGCAGTGCCAGGGCTCTTATCGAATGCTGCATCGAGAAAAACAGACATTAGAAAAAGTTGCTTCTCAAAATTGTAGTTTGAAATGCATTCTCATGGCTCACCAGAAATTCTCATGGCTCCCTACACCACCAGCTCCAGTGGAGTGAGCAGCGGAATCAATGTAACAAAATTCAGGCTCCTTGCTTGCTCGCGCACAAAAAGCCACATAAAATAACTGTCCTTACATATACAAGAATCAGAATAACTACTTTGTTAAATTCCATATTTTTGGCAATGAAGTACAAATTTGTACTCACAGGAGGAAATCTGCATTACATGAATCTACAAAGAAGGTCAGATCATATATGTTTTGCCCTTCCTCTTTTGCTCAGCTTGGAAGATATCAAACTGGGCTCCATCCATGCCACAAAGCTATGCCACTAATGCAGTAAAACTGACTCTTCCTGCAACTCCTATGGAAATTACTTTCAAGAACTTAAGTTACTGTGGGGTCAACACTGACCTATGTCTTCATTCTTCGTATCAAAAGATCATGACCAGAAAGGGTTTATAACACCTGTTTTAATTTCATAACTTACATTCAATTTTGGACCTGTGGCCACTACAAATAGATTTCCTTATTTCAGCAGAGGAATACTTACTTTACTTCATAGTCTGCCTTTAAAATATGTGCTTTGCTATTCAGCTACAAAATTCATACAGTAGCACAATTCACATGTACTTAAGACAAAGTCACCAGACCTTCTGATACTTGTGTGATGATGCTATGATTAAACATGTAGAACTAGAGCAGTTCATGCTTAAACTAAGAACAATGACTGAGAAAATGTCAGCCACCTACTCTGCTTCAGAATTAACATTTCTGAGAGCATGCCATATATTTTACAAGGAGTAAAAGAAATACAATAGATTTTTGAATCAGATGAAACAAAAAAAAGAACTGTGAGTGCTTTGAAGCCTCAACATTGTAACGTTCAGATGGATCATGGCTCTGATGTGAATGTGCAGCGGGTTGTTGAGCCTTTACCCAATATCACTGTGCTGCAAGCTGAACAAATACCCCCAAATGGAAAAAAGTCTAGCATGTAAATTACCACTTTGATCAACTATCAAACATAAAGCTGTGATAATAACACAGCTCTTTTTAACACCTCAAAACAAGATTTCCAATAAAAGCAGCTTGTTCTTGATGACATTTTTGTAAGAGACAAAGACCCATCCCATGAGATCTAATACCCTGAGTCTTTAAACCACACAGAGAAGAGGAAAATTAATTTATTCTAGAATGCCTTTATTCTCCTTGTTGGGAATGGATATAATACAGCTAAGAGCCTGTAACTTTATCCTAACTCAGAAGAGAACAACTACTGAAGTCCTGATAGTTCCTTACTAGACTAGAACTTCTTTTCTGATTTTAGTTCAATTTCCTAGCTATTTATTATTAACACTCTGGAGGGAAGGGGAAAAACCTGAACGCTTTGGAGTAACTTAAAACTCATCACTGAACAGAGTGAAAACTAGAGTTGTCAACCTCC